>CAUYSK010076752.1:0-21749 GCA_963575035.1 Avahi laniger
AAATATTAAATAAAAATAATTTTCCATTAATTCTGAAACTTAAAATTTTGCCCTTCAAAACTTTAATGCTCAGTTTAAAAATGTGAATTTTTTTCTAGTTCAGGATTGATGTCATCAAATCATGAAGGTTCTAAAGGTGATAAATTTGGCACTTTCATTATGTAAATAATTTTTTTTTTAAATACAGGGCCTAAAAGGGATCTTCCTGCATTTCAGTACGAATTTGTGATGTGAAGGGAGCTAAATTTTTAATTAACTAAATCTAAATTCTAGGTTTAGATTCAGATTTTCTAAATTTCTTCATGTTAGATTATTTATTACAAAGTTTTGTTGTTTTTTTTTTTGGAGACAGAGTCTCTCTCTGTCGCCCGGGCTACAGTGCTGAGGCGTCAGCCTAGCTCACAGCAACCTCAAACTCCTGGGCTCAAGCGATCCTCCTGCCTCAGCCTCCCAAGTAGCTGGGACTACAGGCATGTGCCACCATGCCCGGCTCATTTTTTCTACATATTTTTAGTTGTCCAGCTAATTTCTTTTTTTTTTTCTTTTTTTCTTTTTTTTTATTATTATTTTTTTTGAGACAGAGTTTGGCTCTGTTGCCCTGGCTAGAGTGCCGTGGCGTCAGCCTAGCTCACAGCAACTTCAGACTCCTGGGCTCAAGCGATCCTCCTGCCTCAGCCTCCCGAGTAGCTGGGACTACAGGCATGCGCCACTATGCCCAGCTAATTTTTTCTATATATATATTTTTAGTTGTCCAGATCATTTCTTTCTATTTTTTTTTTTAGTAGAGATGGGGTCTTGCTCTTGTTGAGGCTGGTCTCGAACTCCTGAACTCGAGCAATCCTCCCACCTGGGCCCCCAGAGTGCTAGGATCATGCAAAGGCGTGAGCCACTGTGGCCCAGCCTACTACTAAGTTTTAGTTTCAGCATGTGGTACAAAATTATATTGCAAAACACAATAAACAATATCCTTCCAAATGGCTTTATTTTAAGTGTTCTGCTCTAACTAGTCACTTTTAAAATAGTTAAACTATTTTTGTGACTACATAATTTGATGCCTTTGGAGCCCATCTGTACCTTCTCTAATTATATTAATGACAATTTAGCATTCTCTTTCCTATAATCCTTACTTGTACAAAATTTCAGATCTATTAGTTATTCCTTACAATTTTTACTCTCAGAAATAGATTTTTTATTTCGAAAGTGCAGAAACAGTTATAAACAAATTATTGATTTGCTAGAAATCCTTAGTCAGTGAAGAGGGTGAGCCCTACATTCACCGGATTAACCGACCATCACACACGACTGCAGAGAATTTGACAAAGTAAGGGAATGGGAACAAGTTATTCCAAGAGCCTCCGCCAGGGAAAGGACTATATACATACAATCGTCCGAGCCCCAGATCTCACTCCCTCTCCCCAGGTACGACGGGGCAGGGCAAGGGTCTGGCTTGGAACCGAATGGGGACCTAAAACAAAAATATCCCGGTGGATTTCCTAGTGCGTATCCTAAATCCAAGCAAGCCCACCCAGACTCCTACCCGCAAGGCAGAAGCCTTAGGGCCCCGTGTGTGGCCGAAGTCCCCAGCGCTGGGGCCGGTCACTCCACCCCCGGATCTCGGTGCCCATCGCCGTAAAACAAGACGGCTAGAACAGATGCGCAAGCCCCACCAGCTCTCGCTCAGGGGGCGACACACGCCTGAACACAAACACGGGAGACTCCGGGAGTCACCAGGACAAAACCCCACTCGGCCAGCCCTGTGAGAGTCCCACCCGAGCGGGAGCCGGGCCCACCCCGTGCCGGAACGCGCCTCAGGCCTCGCCGCGTTCTGACTGGAAACGCGGCTGAGGAGCTGAGCGCGGGCCCGCGGCTGGGACCGGCTGGCCGACAGCGAACCGCGCCCGTCCGCCGCCTGCGGGGCAGACGGCTCCAGAGGCCGACCACTGCCGGGGCGGCCGGACCCGGACCCCACCTCACCGCGAGCGTCCGGCCTCGCTCCCTACCTTCCCCGCGGGGCGTGCGGGCCGCGTCTTCACCTCCCCGCCGTTAGCTCGGAGGCCGGCCGAGCGCCGATTCACCAGCCCCTCGCAGGACCCCCAGCCTGGCTAAGCCGAGCTCCAAGCAATGGATCGCCCGGGCCCCCAGCCTCTCCCTCCTGCCTCTCCTTTTTTCTCCAGAAGTTTATAATTGGTTTGGAATATATCACTCGCACGATGCTATCTATTTTCGTTAAATAAAGCTCTTATCCCTGGGTTTTAAGGACACCAGGTGATCCCTCTTACCTAACCTAGCCTGCTTCTCTACCACCGCTCTTTCCAACAACCACCTTCCAAACATACCCCAACCTGCCTTTCTCGTAGAAGTGAGCCAAGCCTCAGTGTTGGGGCTTCCATTCTCTTATTACCTAAAAAAATGTTTTACTGTATTACTTATTAAAACCTCACAATGACACCCATTGGTTCTGTATTACTGATGAACTTATTTCAGAAACAAAATTAAATTTCAGAAATAAATGTTTAAAAATGCAATGACGTTTAAATATGTTTAGCAAACATGAATTTACAAAAGCAGCAATAATGTGTTCTTACGCTATAAACGTGAACAAACTATAAAAGTTACCCTTTTAAGTTTAACAGAATTGTTCTCTGAAGACTGGCAGGGAATGTTTCGTAGAGGGTAAAATAACAACTAATCAATGATGCCTTTCTTGCAAAGATATTTATCCTTTCTTTTGGAAATCCCCCACCTCTGACAACAGTGCCCACATACTGCTGTTCGACTGCCCTATCCATATTCCTATTCTCTCTTTTCTTTGCAGCTTTACTGTTTATTAGCTCTATGACCTTGGAAAAGACCCAACCTTTAAGTCTTAGTTCTTCATTCTCAGTGATACTATTGAGAATAAGCCCTAACTTATAGATATTGTTGCAAGGATTAAATAATATAGTATTTGTAATAATCCTACCACATAGTAAATGCTCAGTAATATTAATTTCTTTCACCATCTCTGAAATGTAAAATTATTCCAGTAATTTGATGAACAAATTATTTTGATAATGATAAAATTATAAATCTTGAGTCTTTTGGGGAAAATAATGAATATTTTGACTGCATAAACTATTCATAACAAAAAGCCTGGATTATCATTCCTCTCAAAGGTAAAGGAGAGGAAATATATTTTCCATATGCTTCATAGAGGAAAATATCTTAACAAAAGAGAATGCATTTGTTACGGACTGAATTGTTTGTGAACCCCCCAATATGTTGAAGTTAATGTGTTGAAAACTAATCCCCAATGTGATGGTATTTAGAGGTGGGACCTTTGGAAAATAATTAGTTCATATGAGTGGAGCCTTCATGAGTAGGATTAGCGGAAGTATAGGAAGCCAGAGAGCTAGAATGCTCTTTTTCTACTATGTTGTTAAGTTCATCTGTGTGGATGTTCCCTGGTCCCCCGGTTCCCAGCATCAAGAATGAGTACTGGTACCAAATTGAGCCGATAATGGAGTGATCACAAACACAGAGCAACTTAATACAGTTTATCACATAAAAGAAAGAATGAAAGTAAAGGAAACTACACAAAAGGAAAATAAGTTCCAGAGAGAGCGGAATGGGCCAGTCTCAGGAGTGGAGAAAGACGCTGGAGGCTGAGCACATGTTGCGTTTTATAAGCCCACTAGTTTGTCTGCCTTTCCCCTGGCAAGATTGGTTGCTGTTTCCGGCCTTTGGAGGGTAACTGACCAGGTTGGTGTTATATAACAGATCACATGACAGGCTGTATAACAGGATAGATTATGTAACAGTTTCCCTTCCTGCACATGCATCTTTTCTAGAATTTTCCATGAAGTTCCACCCATGTTATGCTAATTAGATGGTAATGACCGCTAAGTCAGTTAAAGGTTACTAGGAACTTTTTACCATGTATGTTCCCACTAGGGAACAGTTCCTAGCTACAATTCAGTTCCACTCTCCACCCTTAGCCATTCCCTTGCCACCTGTTTACCCTTCACCAGACCTAACGATGTGAGGATACAAAACAGCCAGGAAGCAGACCCTTACCAGATAGCAGATCTACCTGCACTGTGATGTTGGACTTCCCAAACTCCGGAACTGTGAGAAAGAAATGTGTCTAGTTTAAGCCACTGGCCTATGGTGATTTGTTATAGCAGCCCAAACTAAGCGTTTGAATGATAGAATAGGCTGGTACAGGGGGACTCCTACTGTAAAAGCACACAGTAAGAAATGGCTACCATATTCATAAACAAAACCATTCATTCATGCATGCATTTATTCAAGAATGCAGTAGGGATTCTATAGAGACTTGCCTTTCCCCTAAAATAATGAAAATGTCTGTGAAGCTTCAGTTTTTCAAAAAAAACATTAGGACAGTGATGGAGTTACTAAAAATCTCATGCAGGGGTCGGGGAGAAACACCTTGGTTTTTAGTAATGTTGCCACGTTTCTCAAGAAAATATTTTAATCCTAAAGATTTAATTTTATAACCAATGCACCAATGTTATAACTAATACTTCAAATTAAATGACATAACTAGCATTAGAAACAGAAAATCATCCAGATCAACTTCTGGCATGACCAAATAAGGAGCTCTGCTAACTCACTTCCCAGTGAAACTGGTGAAAATTATAGAAAAATGACTATTTATAACCTCTGAAAATGGTCCTAAGGGCAAACAGCAAAAGAAGAAACCTCTTTTCAAGAAAAATCTATAAAAATTTGCTAAGAATGGCAAGAGTCTGTGGTGTTTGATCCAAGACTGCTTCTTTTCTCCCTGGTCCCAGCTTAGCAAGGCAGAAACTCTATTCCAGACTGCTGCCGCCAAGAACACAGAACTCTCTCTTTCCCCAGCTCCCATCTAGAGAGTAGGAGGGCTTCTTTTCTTTTCTTTTCTTTTCTTTTGTTTTCTTTCTTTCCTTTCTTTCTTCCTTTTCTTTCTTTTTTTATTGTGGTAAAAGAAACATAATATTTATCATTTTAACCATACGTAAGTGTGTAATTCAGTCAACAACACTCACAATGTTGTATAACCATCACCCTTATCCTTACCCAAAACTTTTTCATTATCCCCAACAAGAATTTCTACCCATTAAACAATAACTTCTCCTTTTCCCCCTTCCCCAGCTCCTGGTAACCTCCATTCTACCTTCTATCTATATGAGTTTGCCTATCCTAAGTACTTCATGTAAGTGGAATCATACAGTATTTGTCCTTCTGTTTCTGGCTTTTTTCACTTAGCATAATGTTTTCAAGATTCATTCATGTTATAGCATGTTTCAGAATTTTACTCCTTTTCAAGGCTGAATAATATTCCTTTGTATGTATACACTACATTTTGTTTATCCATTTGTTATCCCGGTCCATGAACATTTGAGTTGTTTTCATCTTTTCGTTATTGTGAATAATACTGCTATAAACATTGGTGTGTAAATATCTGTTCAAGTCCTTACTTTCTTTTTTTTTTTATTGAGACATAGTCTCACTCTGTCACCCCGGCTAGAGTACAGTGGCATTGTCATAGCTCACTGCAACTTCAAATTCCTGGGATCAAACAATCCTCCTGCCTCAGCCTCCGGAGTAGCTAAGTTTTTCTATTTTCTGTAGAGATGGGGTCTCACTCTTGCTCAGACTGGTTTCAAACTCCTGAGCTCAAACAATCCTCCTGACTTGGCCTCCCAGAGTGCTAGAGTTATAGGTATGAGCCACTGTGCCAAGCCCCTACTTTCAATTCCTTTGGATATATACCTAGAGATGGAATTTCTGGGTCATATGGTAGCTCTGTGTTTAACATTTTGAAAAACCACGAACCATTTTCCACAGTGGCTGCACTACTTTTCATTCTCACTAATAAGGCACAAGGATTCCAATGTTACCACATCCTTGCCAGCACTTGTTATTTTCCACTTTTAAAATTATAGCCATCATAGTAGGTATGAAGTGGAATCTGATTGTGACTTTGATTTGCATCTTCCTGATGATTAAATGTGTTCAGCGTCTTTTTATGTGCTTAATGGCCATTTCACTATCTTCATTAGAGATGTGTCTATTCAAGTCCTTTGCCAATTTGAGGGCGTTATTTAATCTTTTCATTGTTGATTTGTAGTTCTTTTGATATTCTGGATATTAATAACTTATCACATATATGATTTGCAAATATTTTCTGCCATTTAGCCGGTTGTCTTTTTGCTTTCTTTGCTCTCTTTGATGTGCTAAAGTTCTTAATGTTGATGAAGTCCAGCTTATCTATTTTTTCTTTTGTCACCTGTGCTTTTGGTGGCTTATCCATGAAGTTGTTGTCAAATCCAATATCATGAATATTTTCTCCAATGTTTTCTTCTAAGAGTTTATAATTTTTAGCTCTTCTGTTTAGGTCTTTGACCTATTCTAGGTTCATGATAAACCAACAAGGAATATTCATGTGTATTAGGGTTAAAGAAAGGCCCTGTTTCAAATAAAAAGTAGGGAAGTTTAGTTTCCAGAAAGACTGGGAGAGCTTAAAAGACAAATAATAGGTGTTCATAACATATGAGCAAAATAGGTTTCTACTAACACAACTGATATCAGGCGTTCTGGCTCATATATCCAATATAACCAAAATATTCTCTACTTTGTAACCTCCACCTCTTTTAAACTCTGATTAGTCAGCAGGAATTGATATTGAAAAATTAGTGTTGTTGGCTCTAGAGAAGGAGGAACCAAAAAGTGTTGAGGTTTCAGGACTATTTTTCTGTGGGTGACAGCCAGAAACGTGTTGTGTTATTTGTGGTCAGATTTGGATGAGAAAAGGTGAGATTATTTGGAAACAATCTGAAAATTACAAAATTAATGTCTGAGAAAAGAAAAGAAAAAGGGAAATAAAGATAATCTGGTATGATGGGATTCTTGGTGGAAAAGAAAAGTTTAAGGAATTAGGCACAATTCTGTGTGGAAGAGTCCAGTGCTATCTATGCATTTAGTAGGTACTTAAATAACAAAAGGAGGACTGAATAAAGCACAAATCAAAGACTATTTGTTCTTCAGGAAAAGATTTATTAAGTATCTATGTAACCAAGAAAATAATAAACATAAATTGATTAGAAAGTAATTCCTTGGGTTCCAGCTGGCTAAGGAGGATATTTAATGATGTTGCATAAGACTCTGATAACTCATATTCAGGAGATCTGTTTCTATTTTTTTCTTTAAGCAAAAATTGACTCCTCTCACCAAAATGGATTAAAAATATCTTCTATTCCCCAAAGCCGGGAATGCTGATCTTAATGGGACTGCCAGACAGAGTGCTCCAATTGGACCCAGAAGCAAAGCACCATACAACCACAGCCAGCCAAAGTGTATTACAAAGAATATAAGCCTTCCGTAAAAATAAGTTGATAAAAATTCAGCATTCAATGTCTGTTCTTTGGACTTGATTGTGTAAGTAGAATGTAAAATGTGGTAATACAAATAAGAACCATTTTCTAATTAAAAATAAATTCCAGTTTTTTCAGGAGGATTAAGTAGAGACTGGTAACCAGCATATGTGATTTAAAGTTAGTTGTATTTAGGTTTGTGCAGTAAACATACACACTTGTCATTGCAGATATACTAGGTGTAGTCATTCTTAGCAAATTCTTTTGCCACTATTATGAAGTCCCTGGATAAAGAGAAATTAATAGTGCCATCATGCGAGACTACCTTTATTTCCTTTTTTCTTTTCTTTTGTCTTCTCAGACATTAATTCTATAATTTTCAGATTGTTCCCAAATGATTCCAGCTTTTCTTGTCCAAATCTGATCATTCTTTCCTATGGTAAGTATCTGAATGGGGTAGATCTTAGTTGATTACTATAATCAAGATTCTAGCATTCAGAATCTTATATAATCTTTTATAAGATTACCTTATTGAAACATGGAACACATTATATCTGCAAAAATGATTATTTAAAGCAACTCTTAAAAACCACTGACACACATTTTAAAAAGATATTTAAATGTTAGGAGTCAGAGTATAAAGCATACTTTAGAAACAGGCGTTTTTCTTTTGTTTTGTTTTTTATCTCTGGCCAAAAATATAATTGGCCTATTATAATATGATCAAGGATTAATTAATATTATTATATATGTTATTTAGAAATAAGATAGTTCCTAGAGATGATATAATTTTGTAGTTAATCAAGAGATCTTGCAATGCTACAAATAACCAGTTAAGATACTGGACAGATTGGGATGTGGTCAGAATAATAGAAATAAGAAACACTATGAAACACCAGAAATAATGCATTTGCCTAGAATTCTTTCCAGGAAAGGGGGGGGTGATGAATGATGCTACTGCAACTGGCAGATATTAATAATTATTTGTTTGTGATATATGTTGAGTTAAGATGCATTTAAGCATGGGCTCTCCCATGTTTAAATATGTGAAAGCATTGAGAAAGCACAGTACATATACTATTATATATTTTAACATTTTAGGTGACCCTTGGAACAAAGTTGGGAGTGGTGTATCCATGTCTGCCCAGAGTCTGGAGCCACCACAAAGGGAAATAGACACATTGGCTTTCACACAACAACTGCCACCATCAATAATTACCAGAAAAGGGAAGGGGCTAAATTTGAAGATGTTCTCTAGAAATTCTGGCTGCTCATGACTCTCACGAGTCCTGAGATAGTTTTCTGGAGGAGAGTAGGCATGTTGACATGCACAAGGAATAAAAGTAGGTCGGTGCTGAGCTGAGGGCTCCCTTAGTCCCCATGCTAGGTAGGCATCCTGAGGGAGACACATTCATATCCAGGGAGCAGCAGGCAGAGCAAGCAGCAGCAAGAGAAGTGGCCGCAACCAGGCTGCAGAGCAGAGGCAGCTAAGCAATAACTCACAGGTCATTCCCTGGGCCTGGCCCCACTATGCCTTACAAAGTCAAGGGTCCTACCTTGGGAGAGATCTCCTAGCCTCAGAACAAAGCATTGCCGGAGCAGAGGCAATGATACAGGCAGCAGAACTGTCACCATCGCTGCAGTGGCAACTCTAGAAGTGGGAGCTATGATATAAGCCAGGAAGGTAAGCCCACCTTATGAAAAGTATATGCTATTGATGATGGTTAGTCATCTGATTGCTAAAGCCAGGAGAGTTGAGCAAATCCCATCCCTAGTTGTCAGCTGGGAAACAGGAGGGATTATTGGATGGGAGTGTCAGAGAAGCTAGGATTCTAACAATTAGGGGGCATGGTCTCAGAGTGATAATTTTTTTCATGGTCTTTGGTGGAGAAAGCATTACCTGCACTGTTACCTTGCTTTGTCTGACTCAAGATTAGTGGCCTGTGAAACACAAATGTCTCAAAATTTAGATAGCACTCTATGGTTTACAAGCATTTGCTCATTTAATGGTTGGGGAAATTTTTCTGAGAATTCATGTAAATGGTGTGTGGGCATGCCTGAGTGAATGGGTGAGAGGGCAAATGCAACGTGTGTGTGCGTTATGGGGAGGGGAGGAGAATGCAGTGGAACCAAGCAGATGGAGAATAGATTATATATTTAAGCAGAAGGAACACTGTTCTTCCATTAGTAAATACAGTGTAGACTAAAGCAAGTTCAGGTGAAAGGTTCTGGCCAGGAACACACCCCAAAAGTGAAGGCTGAAGATTTAAGAAAAGACATGGAAATTAAGTGGGCAATGAACACCTCATAAGCCCAGAAAACAACAAGTAAGATAAGAGAGTGATTCATATGAAAGTTAAATGAGTTAAAGTGTATTGTTAGAAGTTGTTCAGATACTTGTGGAGTAAAAGAGCTATCAAATTTTAAGGTGTCATTGAACATTCGGAACTTTATTCACCTATTCTATGTGTTTCTTAATTAACAGACACTTAAAATTTGCTCTCCTAGAAAAAAAAATTATAGCATTAACTCTAAGAAGTCCTGCCAAAGCCCACAACTGTTCACACTGTCTATTCCATCCACACATGTAGAAATGAGCAAGTAGCCAGTAAGAAACTTCTTTTTCCAGCAGGATGTTTTATATCACAAGTCGTTTGGGGAAGTTTTGGCTAAATAAATTATTTTGTAGGCCATACACTATAATACTGGAGACTTTAAACATTTTTTTTCCTGGATAAAAGTACCATCCACATGATTTCACTGAAATTTTCCCCTAAATTAGGAAATACCCTAGACTAGAATATTTGACATCTAATACAGTGATTTTGCCTGAATTTCCTTTTATATGGTCCCCAGTTCTTTGTACAAACCACTATTTCCTTTGAACAGCAGTTGCCACTGATTTTGTTGTTGGTATTTAAATGTTAAACAATTAGAAAAAGTATACTTTAAAAACCACTATCTTTTAACAAATTCCCATTTTATTTGTAACATCTACTATTATCTGGAGTAGACTTAAAGTACAACAAAGATTTTTTTTCTTTCAACTTCACTCCAAAGTGGCATCTTTCTCAACATACTCAGATACACAAATCACATAAAAATATGTATTGCAAAACATCCTCTAAACAGGTCTGAAATTTTTAAATATTTTATTTCTCCTAACCTAACATCTGAGCTGCCATGTGTTTTGAATTTTTCCAACTCATTGGAGATTGCATAGCAAATCACAAACCTACATGGTCTAAAGCACATGATCGGATTGCTTCTCAGCTTTTTGGCTAAGATCAAGTGTAGTATTAATATCTGTTCTCATCAGTTTAAAGCATATAACTGCAAAATCTCTAACATCAGAAGTTAGGGGTTATTGATACACACACAAATAGAAAAATGTACATTCCTCCAAATACAAATCTGATACAAAGGTAAACAATTCTTTTCAAGTTACACCAAAAAATATTTTTAAGCCTCAGTCACTTGTAAATAGGATGTCTCAGTTGATTTATATTTCCTAATTAAGAACATTTCTCAGACGTTTCTTACCTATACTTTCATTTCTGGATGCTAAAAATGAATAAACTCTTAGGCCAAATAATAATACCAACTCCCTCATTATACTGAGAAATCTACAGTGATTGATTTCCTTAAGATCAAAAAACTGGTCATCAGCAGAGCCAGAGAACTCAAATTTCCCTATGCCTGGCCCTCTGCTCTTTCTAAAAACTGTATTAGTGCCCTGGAATAAGACTTAGCAAATAATACTTGGAGTATTGCATTCAGTTTTGGATGATTCATTTTATAAAAAATGTTAGCAAACTAAAGTGCGTTCAAAGGTGGGACAAGAGAAAGGTTAAAGAGCCTGGGACTTAAAAAGTACCTATAGAAACAGGCTGGAGGATTGGGGAGGGGCAGTATATAATATGGAGAAGAAAAGACTGAGAGGAAATAACTGGCTCTTTTCAAATATTTGAGGGACTCTTATAGTGGAATAAATATACTTTGTTCATGCTTTTATAGGCAAGGTTTCAGAAGGCAGAACCAGGATCACTGAATTAAAGTTGTTACTGAATGAGAAATAGATTCCAGCTATGAAGAATGAGATATGAAAAAGGCCTTACTATTTTAATAAAATTTATTGATAATGTATGCACGATAAACTACATCTATTTTAAAGATACAATTGAATGAGTTATAGCAGTAGTATATATCTGTGAAATCACCACCTTAATAAAAAATACAGAACATTTCCAGGACCCCCAAAATTCTTCATTTCCTTTGCAGTCAATTGCTCTATCTGCCCTTGGCCCCAGGCAACCACTGATCTGCTTTTTATCACTATAAAGTAGTTTGCATTTTATATAAACAGAATCATATATCATATACTCATTTGTGTCTGGTTTCTTTCACTCAGCCTAATGATTTTCAGATTCATCCCAATTGTTTTTTTTTTTTGAGACAGAGTCTCATGTGTTGCCCAGGCTAGAGTGCCGTGGCGTCAGCCTAGCTCACAGCAACCTCAAACTCCTGGGCTCAAGTGATCCTTCTGCCTCAGCCTCCTGAGTAGCTGGGACTAAAGACATGCGCCACCATGCCCGGTTAATTTTTTCTATATATGTTTAGTTGTCCAGATAATTTCTTTCTATTTTTAGTAGAGACAGGATCTCGCTCTTGCTCAGGCTGGTCTCGAACTTCTGAGCTCAAACAATCTGCCCGCCTCGGCCTCCCAGAGTGCTAGGATTAGAGGCCCAATTGTTTTTTATATCAATAGTTCATTCCTTTTGATGAATATTGTTCAATACAGTTCAGTATTATTTGGGGAATAGTATTTTAGTATGAATATACTACATTTTGTTTATCCATTCACTGTTTGATGGGCATTTGAGTTGTTTTCAATTTGGGATTATAGTAAGGCAGCTATAAATATTTATGTAAAAATGTTTATGTGGTCATATGTTTTCATTTCTCTTGCCTGTATACTAGGAGTAGGATGACTAGATTGTACGATAGGTAAGCGTTTACCTTTTTTTAAAAGTTCCATATTGTTTTCCAAATTGGTTGCACCACTTTACATTCCCACCACCTGTGCATGAATTCCAATTAATCTTCTGCCTTGCCAACTCTTGTTATTGTCAGTCTTTTTCATTTTATCCTGTCTAATGGACGTAATGGTATCTTGTTATGATTTTAATTTGCATTTTCCTGATGACTAATAAAGTTGAACATCTTTTCATGTACTCAAGATATCTTTTATGAGATGTCGAGTCGTCTTCTTATCGTTGAGTTGAAGTCTTTATCTATTCTGAATACCAGTTCATCCTTTGTCAGATATATGATAGAAAATATTTTCTCCCATTCTGTGGCTTGCCTTTTCCTTTTCTTAATAGTGTCTTTCAAAGAGAAAATATTTAATTTGGATAAAGTCCAATGCATAAATTTTTTCTTTCATGAGTCATGCTTTTTGCATTCTAAGAAATCTTTGCCCATCAAGTTGGCAACGTGACATAGGAAAAGATTTTCTCCTATTTTATTTTCTAGTAGTTTTACAGTTTTAGCTTTTATCTTTAGGTCTATCATACATTTTAGTTAATTTTACATATTATGTGAGGTAAGAGTAGATGTTCTTTTTGTTGTTGTTGTTGTTTCCATAAGGATATCCAGTTTTTCCAGCAGTGTTTGTTGATTTTCCTTTCCCCATTGAATTGCTTTGACAACTTTCTTGCACATCAATTGACCATATATGTGTGGTTCTATTTCTGTACTCTAATCCCACTAATGTATATATCTATTTTTTTACCTTATTTGTATATTTATGTCTAAAGTGCATCTTTATAAAGTACATCCTTGTAGTCAGCAAATGGTTAAGTCTGCATCTTAACCTTGTGATAATCTTTGTTTCTTCATTGGAATGTTTAGTCTATTTACATTTAATGTAACTATTAATATGGTTGGGTTCAGGTCTACTACTTTATTATCTGTTTGTCATCTTAGTTTTTTCTTTCTCTGTTCTCCCTGTCCTGCCTTCTTTCAGAATATTTAAATATTTTTTTAGATTTTTATCTTGTCTATTTGCTTTTTAATCATATCTCTTTATAATTTTTTAAGTAGTTCCTCTAGGTATTGCAATATATAACCTTAAATTTTTCAGTCTATTTAGAGTTAATATAGTATTTTGCAGCTATATGGGTCTATTTACCTCCATTCTGCCATTCTTTATGTTATAGTTGTTCTATATATTATTTCTACATATGCTTTAAAATCCTCAAGACAATGTTCTAATTTTTGCTTTAAAAATTAAATGTATTTTAAAGAAAGTAACACAAAAAATAGTTTTCTACATTCATCCATATATTTAGCACTTCCCATGCTCCTCATTTCTTCCCAAGAGCCAAGTTTCTTTTTGATATCATCTCCTTTCAATCTGAAAAACTTCCTTTAGTTATGGGTCTATTGGGGACAAATTTCCTTAGGTTTCTTTATTGGGAACAATCTTTATTCTACCTTCATTCTTCAAGAAAAGTTTTACTGGATGTAGAATTCCAGGTTGACACATTTTTGTTTTGTTTTCACTTTGAAGATGTTATATTATATTCCATTGTATTATGGTTACTATGGTTTTTCATAAGAAGTTTGTGATCGTTTGAGTCATTGTAATCTTATATTTAATGTGTCATTTTTCTCTGGCATAGTATTTTCTTTTATCTTTTGTTATCAGCAGTTTGAATATAACATGCTTAGGCTTAGATTTCTTCAAATTTATCCTGTTTGAGATTCACTAAGCTTCATAAATCTATAAACTTACATACATCTTCAAATTTGAGTAGTTTTCTGTCATTTCTTCTAATATATTTGTCTGCCCCATTTTTTCTCTTCTCTTCTTCTAGACTCCAAATAATGTATGTCAGACTTTTTGTTTTTGTCTCACAGGTCCCTGAGATTCTATTAATTATTTTTTCAATCTTTTTTTCTTTTCTCTTCTTCAGATTTAATAATTTATATTGCTCTATCTTCCAGTTTACTGACTCTTTCCTCTGTCATCTTCATTCTTATATATTCAATAGAAATTCATTTTGGAAATTTTATTTTTTATTTATAAAATTTGTTTTTTGGAGGACATGTCCACTTCTGAGAAAATGTAATACACGTACTGTTCCCCATTTCTCCCACTAAGTACAACTAAAACACTTAATATAAAATAAACATAAGGAGGAAATCCTAGTAAGACAAAGAAAGGAAAGGCATCTAAATTAGAAAGGAGGAAGTCAAACTCTTCCTATTTGCAGATGACATGATCATATATATAGAAAACCCTGAATATTCCATCAAAAAACTATTAGAACCAATAGACAGATTCAGTAGAGTTGCAGGACACAAAATCAACATACAAAACTCAGTAGTGTTTCTATATGTTAATAGTGAACTATGTGAAAAAGAAATCAAGAAAATGATCCCATTTACAAGAGCTGCAAAAAATAAGATATCTAGGAATAAATTTAATCAAGGTGGTGAAAGATTTCTACACTGAAAACTATAAAACATTGATGAAAGAAATTGAAGAAGACATAAGTAAATGGAAAAATATCCCATGTTCAAGGATGGAAAGAATTAATATTGTTATTAGAATTAATAACAACAAGGAATAAAGAAATTAAAATAAAGAATTAATATTGTAATACTGTTGAAATGTCCATGCTGCCCAAAGGAATATACAGATTTAATGCAATCTCTATAAAAATTCCAATGACATTCTTCACAGAAATAGAAAAATACAATCTAAAATTTGTATGGAACCACAAAAGATCCTGAATAACCAAAGCAATCTTGAACAACAACAACAAAAAACCCCACAAAGCTGGAGGCATCACACTACCTGACTTCAAAGTGTACTACAAAGACATAGTAACCAAAACAGCAAGGTAACAGCATGAAAACAGACACATAGACCAATGGAACAGAATAGAGAACCCAGAAATAAATCCATTTATCTACAGCCAAATGATTTCTGACAAAGTTGCCAAAAGCATACACTTAGAAAAAAGTACAGTCTCTTCAATAAATAGTGCCAGGAAAATTGGTTAACTGTATGCAGAAGAATGAAACATAACTGCTATCTTTCACCATACGCAACTCAAAATTAAAGATTTAAATGTAACACCCAAAACTGCAAAACTACTAAAAGAAAATATAGAGGAACTGCTTCAAGACATTCAACTGGTCAAGAATTTTTTGGCTATGACTTCAAAAGCACAGGCAATAAAAGCAAAAATGGACAAATGGGATTGTACCATACTAAAAAGCTTCTGCACAGCAAAAGAAACAATCAACAGAGTAAGGAGACAACCTATGGAATGGAAGAAAATATTCACAAACTATATATCTGATATGGGTTTAATAACCAGCATATCTAAGAAACTCTACTCAATAACAAAAAACAAAACAAAACAAAAAAAACCCAAATAATCTGATTCAAAAATATACAAAGGCCTGAATAGACATCGCTCAAAAGAAGACATACAAATGGCCAACAGGTATATGAAAAAATGTTCAACATCACTAATCATCAGGGAACCATAAATCAAAACCACTATGAGATAATACTTCAGTTAGAATGGTTATTATCACAAAGACAAAAGGTAAGTGTTGGCAAGGATATGTAGAAAAGGGGCATTTGCACACCGATGGTGGGAATGTAAAGTAGTTCAACCATTATGGAAAACAGTAGGGAGTTTCCTTAAAAAATTAAAGCTAGAACTGCCATATTATTCAGCAATCCTTTTAGTAGATATACACCTAATGGAAATGAAATCAGTATGTTGAAGAGAGATTTATATTACCATGTTTATTGAAGCACTATTCACAACAGCCAAGATATGGAATCAACCTAAGTGTCCATCAGTGGATAAATGCATAAATGATATGTATATATACACACAATCGAATGCCATTCAGTCATAAAAAAGATGAAATCCTGTCATTTGTGACAATATGGATGAACCCGAAAGACATTATGTTAAGTTAAATAAGCCAGGCACAGAAAGACAAATACCACATGATCTCACTCACATGTGGAATCTAAAAAATTGATCTCATGTAGGTAGAGAATAGAACAGTGGTTACAAGAAACTAAGCAGGAAACGTGGGGAATGGGGATAAATTGATCAATGGGTACAAAGTTACAATGAGATAGGAAGAATAAGTTCTGGTGTTCTATTGCACAGTAGGGAGACTATAGTTAATAATGTATTGTGTATTTCAAAATAGCTAGAAGAGAAGATTTTGAATGTTCTCACTAAAGAGAAATGATAAATGTTTGAGGTGATGGATATGCTAATTTCCTTGATTTGATCGTTATACAATGTATACATGCATCAAAACACCACATTACACTCTATAAATATATACAATTAGTACATGTCCATTAAAATTTTGAAAAGTAAACATAAGAAGATTTTGAATCTTATAAGAAGCTAAAAAGAAGGCAGACCAGCTAGGGACCTCAGGACCCAAGGAACAACACAGTGGTGAATTCCTGGGTTTTCTTTTTGACTCATCTATCCAAGACATGGAGCCGAAGAAGGCAGCTAACCAGAAGCACCAACAGAAACATAATGAAAAAACAGCCACAACAAAAGTCTACTTTCTCCAACCAAATGATCTGGAAAGATCTGACTAGTAAGACAGAAAACTTTCAGAAAATAACCATGCAACCCCAGCCAAATACCACAGAAAAAAATTAGTCATACTGCCATGCACACTAGCAAAGGCTGAGTGCAGAACCTAAATGTTCACCCTTGCTAGGTTATAACTAGGTCCCGCCAGCCCCTGCCATGGTGGTGTCAGAGAATTCTGAGCAGGAAGCTAGGACTTTCATATCCTCCAGGTGGTAACTGGCCCCGCCATCCCACCGTGCCTTTCCTGTGTCAATGAAGACCAAGTTTGGCTCTTGGATTTCTACTCCCAAATGGCAGTAAAGAGGCATCCAGTCTCCTCCCCATGTAACAGTGTCAGAGGACACCTGTGGAGAGTCAGGACTTTCACCACCACCTAACCACAATGAAGCTCCCTCATGTTGTCAGTGGAGACCACCTGGGGAGCAGTAACAAGTACTATTACCCCTCCCAGCAGGAAAAGTATCAGTGGAGGCCAAGTGGGGAGCTGGAACTCCCAAACTAGCCTCGCAGTAATGAGGTGCTCCCCTCTTCAGGTGTCAACTGAGGCTGAGCGGGAAACCTGGACTTCTACACCAGAAAGGAAAGAGCAACCCTCTTATCCCCACCAGAACAGTGTCAGAGGAAGCCAGCTAAAATAGAAGATTAAAATGAGATCCAGAATCTCATCATATAGTACCCAAAATGTCCAGGTTTACGTGAAAAATCACTTTGTATCAAGAACATCTCAAACTGAGTGAAAAGATGACAATCAATAGATGTCAATACTGAGATAATAGAGTTGTTAGGATTATCTGATAATGATTTTAAAGAAAGAAGCTATAGGAAAAATGTTTCAGCAAGAAATTCAATCGTGTGTGAAACAAATGAAAAATAAAAAGTCTCAGCAAATGGAAGATACAAGTGGAAATCTTAGAACTGAAAAATGCAATAACTGAAATAAGAAACTCAATGAGTGGGCTCAACAGGAGAGAACAGAGGAAAGAATCAATGAACTAGAAGACAGAACAATAGAAAGTACCCAATCAGAACAGCAGAAAGTATATTGGAAAAAAAAAAAAACTAATAGAGTCTTAGCAACTGGAGGAACTACAGTAAGTCCTCACTTAACATCGTTGATGGGCTCTTGGAAACTGCAACTTTAAGTGAAAAGATGCATAACGAAAACAATTTTTTTTCTTATCAATGTTATAACAAAGCTTTGTTGAATGAGATGGTGCTATTTGAGGACCTGCTGTCTTTCACTTAAAGTTGCAGTTTCCGAGAAGAACCTATTGTGATGACATTAAGTAAAGACTTACTATATAACAAAAGATGTAGCATTTGGGTAATCAGAATTCCAGAAAGAGAGATGAAAGAGGACAGAGCTAAAAAAGTAATTCCAGAAATAATGGCTGAAAAATTCTCAACTTCAGCAAAGGACATAAAACTACATATTCAAGAAGCCAAGCAAATCCCAGACAGAATAAATTCCAAGAAATTCATGCCAAGATACACCATAGCCAAACTTCTGAAAACTAAAGACAAAGAAAAACAATCTTGAATGCAGCAAGAGAGAAACGACACATAATCTATAAGTGGAAAACAATTTGAATGACAGCAGGTTTCTCATCAAAAACCTTGAAGGCCAGAAGTACGTAGCATAACATTTTTCAAGTACTGAAAGAAAAGAACTATAAGTTAGTAATTCTGTATGCAGTCAGAATATCCTCTTAAATTGGAGGAAGTATGATAGAATGGCAGTCCCCAACCTTTTTGGCATGAGGGACAGGTTTCATGGAAGACAATTTTTCCATGGACCGGGTGGTGAGGGGGTTGGGGGGGTGGTTTTGGGATGATTCAAACACATAAAATTTATTGTGCAGTCAAACCTCTCTGTTAATATAATCTGTATTTGCAGCCGCTCCCCTGCACTAGCATCACTGCCTCTACTCCGCCTTAGATCATCAGGCATTAGATTCTCATGAGGAGCATGCAACCTAGATCCCTCGCATGCGCAGTTTACTGCAGGGTTCTCACTCCTATGAGAATCTAATGTCCCCTCTGACCCAACAAGAGGCAGAGCTCAGGCGGTGATGCCACCGAGGGGGAGCAGCTGTAAACACAGATGAAGCTTTGCTCACCTCCTGCTGTGTGGCCCGCTTCCTAACAGGCCACAGACCAGAACCAGTCCACAGCCCTGGGGCTGGGGATCACAGTGGTAGAGGATGCAAGATGTAGCAATCTGTCTGGGAGGAATGTTCTCGTGGTGGTGATACCCCTCACTCTATTGCACGCCTAGTTGCCCTGGGATCCTTCCCCTGAGTCCTCCAACCTGTAATGTGTCAGGCTTCTAAGGAAGTTGTAGCTGCCCCCATGCCACCTGCCTTCACTGTGACTGCAACAGGCCTCGGGGATAAAAAGCATCCAAAAAATGGGAAAGTTTGTTCTGGTTGCATGTTCGAAGTTTTGCCTCCATAATCTGTCTGCCTCTGTTCAGTCTCCAGAACCCTCAGGTAGTCATGTTTTTTTCCAGATTCTGTACAGAGTTTTATAGCTGATATTTGCGGGAGGATTGGTTTGTTTAGACTCTCGATCCTCTGTACCAGAAGCAAATCAGGACTTATTTTAAATCTTATATATTACTAAAATATTGGGGCCAGTTATGTGAATTTCATGCATACACCAAGATTGGTATAGTCAGTGACAACCCAAGACAAGAATGTAAGATTATCTTTCAGTAGTTACTCTATGTACTTGAAATCACAAAAATCTCATATTCTATACTAACATGCCTACACTTTCAGTGTGTTAGTATGAACTTTTACAACAAAATTTTCAGTATCATTGCTTTATAAAGTTACTATAAGAAAGAACTTGTACATTCATTTCTTTGTAATAACTAAACCTTTCCCAATAGTCAAAGTGTTTGCTTATCTATAATTTACAATTTGACTTATGAAAGGAGGGGACAGAACATCTTAAACATGTAGGCTTAGAAATCTTGGCTGTTTAAAAGTAAGCCAGAATTTGGGATAAAAATAATCTGAAACTATAATGTACACCGGTAGTTTCAAAAAACTTACAATTTTCAGAATTTGAGAATATTTTACAATAAATGGTATATATAACTCTGACATGAAGAAAGTTCACCAATATATTGCCTTAATAACATATGTAGAGGGGAGGAGCCAAGATGGCAGACGAGAAAAGCCGCCAGTCAAAGTGTCTCTGCAAAAAAGACGAATTTTAGAAGAAAGAGAAAAAAATAAGCTAGCAGAGAAACATATATCAGATGAGGGTTGGAAGGAAGGGTGCCTGAGACTACAGGAGACTCCACAGGAAGACATTGCGGAGGAGAATTGGAAGGAGAAAAGTCCCGAGAGGCTTGGAGACTAGCGACAAGGGTAGGTGAAGTGCATAACTTCCCCCTCCCTTGCATCTTGGACTGCTGGTGGGCTTCTGAGCGGCTGGAGAGACCTGCCGACACCAGCCCAGAGACGGCTGCCACCAGTGAGCAGTGGCCTCTGGAGGACTCAGCGCCGGGCTCCCAGCCCCCTCAGGGCACCTCCCGGGGCGCAGACCCGAGCCTAGCAGCAGACGCCATAGTGCTCCATTCTCTACTTCCCCCTCCCTACCCATGGGTGCCCAGAGAGACAATCTAGCCATCACACAGAGGCATCTCCAAGGAACAGGGCCTTTCCTTTTGGGGCCCTACAGCACACTGAGGGGTACTCAGACTGCGAGTTCCCTACCCGCCAGCCCTCCCAGGTGCTACTTGCCTGGGGACTCCAGGAGAGTGGGGCAAATCCCGAGGTGGAGTGAAATCAATCCAGCTTGGGAACCCTGTAGGTGATTCAAGACCAGCACCCCTCCCTCTGACAGGGTCAGGGATTGGTCTCCAGGGTCCAGGAGTCAGGCCTGCAGACCAGACCCCATACACCCAGGTCAGGATCTCACTGCCCCCGGGGCACAGAAGAGAGAACTGTGAAAGAGCCTACTGAGGAGTGTGTGCCTTCAGGGGCAGATCAGCGTGCCGGAGCGGCAACCCTCCTCCCAAAAGAGGGCTGTGCACCCAGCTTAGGCTGTGATCCTGGGTAGGGAACCTCCCGGCCCACATCACAGCCAGGGGAGATCCACCGGTCTGAGGTCCCGTTTGCTGGCAGAGGCCTGGGAGAGGCCACAGAGAGGGGAAGATTGGAGGGGAGCGAGACCTGCTCTGCAGTGCGGGTCTTGGACAGCCCCACCCCCCAAGTCCAGGCTTTCAGCTGAGTGGAGCCATTTTAGCCCCTCCCGGCAGCTTTGCACAGAAACAAAGAGTAGACCTTTGACCCTGCTAACAACAGTTGTGGAGCCTGAGGGCAGGCTTACCCAACTCAGCCCCACCCAGACTCACTCCCAGTCCTATCCCCACTGAGATGGAGAATAAGAACACACCTGGAAATCCCAGGGCCCCACCCACCACCCACCACTCGAGGCACCAGAGGGCCTCTCTAGAGGAATAAGAGCTAGCTACAGGACCAAAAAACAGTACTGCAGCTCGCTCCTCCCCGAAAGTGCCACCTACTGACAGGGAGGTCATTCTGCACACCCTTTTACTGCATCTACTGATTCATCGTAAGAGGTGTGGTCGAATCTCACCCACAAACACCACTTACTGGCTCAGAGACTAAACAGGGCGTGTCATTATCCAAACGAAAATCTAAAGGCACGAAGGAACAACTGTTCCAGATGGGAAGGAACCAGC
>CAUYSK010076753.1:0-32829 GCA_963575035.1 Avahi laniger
CTAATTTTTTCTATTTTTAGTTGTTTGGCCAATTTCTTTCTATTTTTAGTAGAGACAGGTCTCGCTCTTGCTCAGGTTGGTCTCGAACTCCTGAGCTCAAACAATCCTCCCGTTTCGGCCTCCCAGAGTGCTAGGATTATAGGCGTGAGCCACTGCGCTCGGCCTGGTTTTGTTTTTTTAAGGAACATAACTTTGGCATTGTGAGGACGGATCAAAGAGAAGCAGGACTGGTGGCAGGGAGACCTGCTGGCTACTACATATATATATATTCTGATCTAGTCCAAGTTCCATCTTGTCTGTGAAAACCAACTGGTCCAGCTCTCACTGGCTGCCACTGCCTCCCCAGTGGCCAATCTCTGTAACAGTTACAGTCTGCAAGACTACATCATTTAACACCACCTTAGGCACCTGGCAGGTCTTTGAATATTTGCTGAGGAAATATTTAATCATTTATGTAATTATTACTTCTCTCATGCTGTCCACTCCCCACCTGCCCGACACACACTTTTAACATGCCCAGAGAGCTGTCACAAAAGAACTGGGCCCAACAAGTCATCAAAGAATGATACAACCCACTAAGTTCTTGAAAGTTTTCACTTGTGTCTCTAGTCCTTTTCTCAGACCTCATCTGGCTTTCCAAATGGTCAGTTTAGCCGCCTGTTCCTATTTCATTCTTTCCTCCTTTTTTAATTTCTATCTACTTTCTAATTTAATGATGTATACATAGATCCCAAGATAAATTTGTTAGAGGTACAAGGGAAAAATTCCTTACAAATTCACTCATGTTTGCAAGCCACCTTACTGAATTTCTTTTCACCAGTTGGGTTTAGGTCAGTATCTGAGAGTTAAAGTTGTTAGAAGATAATATGAGTTATGTTTTCATTTGACTTTAATATTTTAGTGCTTGAATATTTATGTTATTACATGTAAAATCTAACACATATTTACCCTTCAGATAATTGATTAAGGATTCAGTATGAACTCCTTCTATTAAATATCCTTGCTTAAAAAAATTAGTGTTTAATACTTTTCTTGAGCACTTTAAAAAATCACATGTAATTAATCCTCCCCTAATCAATGTTCATAGCAACTCTGTGGGGTGAAAATCTTTGTTACTTTAAAGAGAGTAACAGAATAATGGGATATGCAGATCACATATGGAAACTGTGACCTGGAAAATGTGATATGGAAATTGTATGAACACATTTCTATGGAACAGTACTCCTCCAAACTTTTCTGATCCTCTTATTATCCTGACAAAAGAACCAGTGAACCACTTATCCCAGCTGTTCTCCTCCCACTTATCCCTATAAAAAGTAAACACACTCCACAGCAGAATGGAAAGCATTACTACTCTGAAATAAAGCCTCAATGAGGTGACGGGTTGTCATTATTTTAAGTCTGAAGAGTTATTAATGACAACTATATAACCACAGTCAGCAGGAGGGAACACATCACCTGCTCCTCTTCTAATTCCTCAAAGATGTGTGTTGTACTCCACAGTGGTGTTGAAGAATTAACACCAGGAAGCAAGATTCCCAGAGGGTTTCTATACTGTCAGTCAGACTGCCCCCCTCATTACTTCCTGACCTCCAAAATGCTACCTCAGTTATCAGAGAGCACAATAAAGGATCCAGAGGAGAAGGGACGTCGGGGGGCAGTAGGAAGAGAATTATTAAACCTCAATGTTTAGTGTAGAAAGGGGCATAACATACACGGATGAGAGACAAATAAAAAAGAGTGATCAGCACATAGCAGGATTAGACAGGGAAGACTCAGACATGGATCTTAAACATGGTGAAACTTTGTTTATTACTAGATTTCAGTAAAAGGCTACATTTACAAAAGTTAAACTTTAAAGACTTTAAACCGAATGTTTTTAACTGAGAGAAAAATCTTTTTCTAAAAAATTACCTTTCGGTATGGTACCCTGATCTAAATATTTTAAAGCTGCCTAAGGCAAAACTAAAACTGTAATTAAAAGATGTCATCTTATGTTTTTGAGGTTTAAATAAAAATACAGAAACATAATTTCATAAGGCCTTTAAAGTTCGCAAAAAACAAACTCAACTGGATTCTTCTTATGTCAACGAAGGCTATGCCACAAGATTCAATGACCCTAAGCAAATACACTGCAGATCGTTTAAAAATAGAATACACAAAACTACCAGAAGAAACAATTCCGGAAGTGGATAACTGAGTTACCTTCTGAAACTCAGCTTTTGTGATTAAAGATTATTCTTCCCAAAACCAAATCTGCCCAACCCTAAAAATTAAGTTCTGATGGGTCATTTGCCTATCTGTTTTTTCCATCCCACCCCAATGATAAAAATTGTAAAATTCTTGTTTGAAGATATCCGGCAAGAACCGGTGTTCAAGACAAGAGGGACCTGCAGAGGAAAGCGGCGTGGTGGGAAGGAGCCCCGAGGTGTCCGGCCTGGCAGTGCCTAAGCAAGAAGGAAGGGGCATCCCTGGGGTGAAAAGCGGACCGAGGCTCCCCCAACCAGCCGCGCCAAGCACAATGCTTTTGTCTGGGCCACGAACGGCCCAGCCCGGGCGCCCAGGCTCTGGGCCCTCGCCCACCCTGCGCATTCGGCACTCAGACGCCTTCAGGGCCCCTTGGCGGGCGCGGGCCCCTCTCGCACCCGGCTTTGCCCTCTGCCTCCTCCTGGCGCCCAGCTTTTGACGCTACCCACCCCAGCACAGGGTCGGCCGCAAAGTGGGGCTTCGGCCTGCCACGCTACGAGGCTGGGTCCCCGCCCGCGTCCTGGCCCCGCGTCCGAGTCCCCCTCGGGGGCTGCCTCACCTGCATGCCCGGAGCCCCGGGGTCGACCCCCGTGTCCAGGACGGCGATGAGCACTCCCCGCCCGTCATACTCTGGGTAACGGCAGAGGAAGGAGGAGGCCCCGGTCTCTTTCTTTGGCAGGAGACCGTGAAAAGGGAAGGGCTCCTCGGTCGCGGCGGTGGCCATGGACGCAAGCTAGAGGACGAGGAAGAGGCAAACTGCCAGGCTGCGCGCGGACAAGCAGCGCGAGGACACCCGGGTAGCCGTGGGTCGTAGGCGGGGACGAGGGGCGGGGTCGACACGCCTGCACCAATCCCGGCGCGCCAGAGTGAGAAGACCAATCATACGCTGCGACGTAAGCCAACGGCGCCGCTCTCGGGAGCTAGGCCTTAGTGTTGCCCAGGCTGCAGTGAAGGGGGCGGGGTCTGAGTGTATTGCTAGAGGGTTCGGTTCTCGAACCTGGGGTCTTAAAGAGACCCACACTTGGGATTTTTAGGAGAGCGCAAGCCTCCTAGCAAAGGCCTTGGTGTCCCGGTCCGAAACACTCTTCGAGAGACGGGGAAGGAAATGGACCGCCAGCCTGGAGTAGCGGGAAGCTTCCATCTGGCAAACGAGGTTTCCGAACTTGAGGTGGTGGATGAAACTTTTCCGTGCGGCTGCGGCAGGCGTCCCAGCTCCAGTGTGCTGACCCAAGGAAAGGGACCCTGCGGATATCGGCGAAATCCCTAAGACCTACGATTTTGAAAGATCTTAGATTCAGTGGTGTAGGTTTTGGGTTCCTCTGTCTGGTTGTACCCCTTTGATGGCGGTGGGGGGTCTGGGGGGGGGAAGAATAGGGTGGAGATAGGCAATAGTTGCAGTCAGTAGGAAGTGGGTTGTTGGCCAGTCTATCGCCTTTGTAACCTGTAGCAAAGCATGAGACTGAAATGGGCCCCTCCTATTCTCATTGCCTACCTTTGACTTCCGGGCTTTCCAAAAAACATTTTTTTTTCCTTCTTAAATTGAAGTTCCTGATTGCTCCTTACGGCTCTCAGCTCAGTTTGCAGTTTTTCAGATTCACAGTGACTGCTGTCTGTATTGCACCAGGCCGCACGGTGGTCCTCTAATGATCTTTATGTCTACGTTCATGCCAGAGTAATGCCTTTTTTGTGCCATAGACCCCTTTGGCAATCTAGCGAGGCCTATTTCTCAGAGCAGTGTTTTTAAAAAGATAAAATGAAATATGTAGGATTACAAAGGAAATAAATTATATTGAAATATAGTTATCAAAAATATTAAGGCCAACTGTGTTATATAGCAGTAGTTTTACATGTGTGTATGTAGTATGTGTGTGCTTCTTTACTCATTAAACAGCAGGAGCTAGCGCCAAGTCTAATAAACTACCATAATTTCAAAATGGTGAAGAACATAAGTATTTTGAAATATCTGTAACAACTGCACTATGATAAGAAACTGATTTTTATTGCTAACGGTAACTAACAGCTATACTACTCTGGTTATGGCCTACATTCGTAATTGAGGGAAACAAATTTAATTTAGAGGTTACCCCTTGGATTCTATATATGGACACAAAGTTAAGAATGCCTGGTTTAAAGGGAAGCCCTATATATTGCCAGTTTCCAACCCACAGTATCCAAGAGATCCTCCACAAAGTCTCAAAAATTACTCTAATGGCTGTGCAATGGTTTAAACTGATTCCTTGACCATTTATTCATTCCATAAGCCTTAGAGAAGCATGTTCTCTTTAGTGGAGGGGAAAAGGAGAAAAATTAATGTTTTCCTTCTTATTCTCAACTATGTTTATATTATTTCTAGGAAAGAACTTCACATTAACAGGAAAATAGAATGACAAACTCTCAGAAGACATTGAGTATAGAGTTTATAGTGACAGAATGGAATGGCTCCCAGTTTCAAATGAATAGTCCAATCGCTTCATTTTACAGATGAGGAAACAAAGCTGGACAGGTTAACTGACTTCCATGGATTACAAAACGAGTTAATGAAAAAGCTGGATTTCTGTTCTCATGATCTCTCCCTAATATTTTCTACCACAGTATGTTGCCAGAGAATCACCCAATGAGTAAGTGGGGAATGAATTGTGCAGGATGAAACCTAAGTGGCAGACTTTTTATTGTACTGCTGTTAAGTGTTCAAGTTTTTTTTTGCTTACATATCTTATGTTTTAGAAAAATTATCTCTTTGTACATTTATAAGATGAAGTCTAAATTTGTCATAACTTTAAAAAATTATAAAAGATATAATTTCTAGCATATTGTGAATGTTGGTATTCTTTGATGAAACTTTTAGCTCACTCATTTAAATGTAGCCAGCCAGTTGAATGTAATTCTTTGATACTTACCTTTGTCTATTTATAAAATACCTGAACATGTTCCATTTAAAATCAGCCAGACATTTTATATCACAATTTTTTCTTGAAGCTGTATTTCCATTCTACACAGAATATTATCCTTATGTAATTTGCATTTATAATGGAAAGGCATATTAATAATTTACCTGCAAGAAAAATAGGTATATTAATATTTTAATTTTTAAAATTTTCCTGGGATCAAAATGTTAAAAGTTTTGAGTTATCTTTCAGTTATTATTAAAGTTGATCAAAACATGAATAAGTCTTAAGTTTTTATTAAAAATTATAGAACAAAAGAAGTTTATTGAAAATGCAGCTTTTTAAAAAGATACATGGTGTGAATAAGTTACACTTACATTAATGACAGGACTAGTTAACGAGGACAAGGTTTCCATGTCTGTTTCTCTTGTAAAATTGGAACCATCAGCTGGTAAGCTCTTAGGAAGCAAAATTGGGATATCTGAGTATTATGTAATATGCCTAGAAGGTGACGTGAACAAGATTCAGAAGCACAGCCACTCCCATTTTAAGAACCACTCATCTGACAAATGTCATCTTTTGCTATAACCTTTGCTTAAATTGGAGAAAAGATGGATTTAAGGAGATGAGCAGCTGTTGAACATAACACGCAGCAGAGTACTATACACTGTTAGGCTTTGGTATTTATTCTCTAGCACTCGTTCCTCATAGTAGATTCTCGGATATTTTTAAAAGACCGTAACCTTTTACTAATTGTGGCCTTACTAAAAACCATTTTTTTTCTAACCACTATATGACCACAGAACAAAAATGTTCATGATAAAAAAAGATGCATGAGATTGGTTATTGGACTCTGATTAAAGTTTTACTGATAATATTTCAAATTGTTCCTTTATTTGATGCCCTAGAGGCTATCACACCTGCAGGTGGTGCACAATAACAAGATTCCGGATGTACGTCTTTTTTCTAAAAAGTGGAAGATGGAGATGCAGCTGTGAAATAGGAGATGCAAAGGAGAAGAGATAATATCTCTGCACCACACGCAGGGTCAGGCAGATAAGTTTAGAAAAGAGTAAATATAATGTTTAATCATCTGGAAATTGATTTTGTTGAAATTATGTGACTTTGTACCACAGTTTGAAAACCGTTATTTTATGTGACTCCTGAAATCACTAACTCAATAGAAAGTCATTTACTCTGTCTTCAAGCCATAGTATTCTACATATTATATGAGTTTACAACATTTCCTTCTTTGATTTAATGACACTTTCAGCTAAGGGGAATCTTTCAATGTTAAGTCAGTTTGTGCAATTTGACAAACAACTTGACAGTTCATTGGACATTGGAAGAAAAGAAATAAGGATGCTCGGAAAAAACAGTGATGATATAGACCATCTGTAGTAATAGTAGATAATAAAGCAAGGGCTTAGCATGGGGAGAAGAGGAAGGAGAGGAAAAGACAAAACAAGGTTAGTAGACCAAGGTATGTCACTTTATGTGGGGTAAAGTAATAGGCTGGTCGCACGGAAACTTCCCACGCAGCATTGCTCACAGCAGAAGTCCGTGGAGGTGTCCTCCAGGAGCACTTCCTTTTCCCAATACCTGCCCCATTTGAGGCTGCAAGCCAATGCACAGGTGCGGTGAAAGACAATAGTTTCCTAGGAGTCTCCTTTGCAGCTATTGCTGCACCATATCATTTGGAAAATATTTTAAAAATCAGCTTCGCAAAACTATGTAGAGATTGCTCCAGCTCATCCGGCTGCTTATCTTTGACATCTTCCTCAGCACTTGCAGCGAGGCCACACCTCCCCTGGGCGGTTCCCAGTCCATGATTGAGTGCGGTAGGAATACTGGAGCAGATTGGTTCCTGGAAGAAGGGGAACTTCTTTGACAGTTGTCTTAGGCTGGAGGACTCCCCAAGGGCTTTGCCAAGTTTTCCCTACACTATATGGTAGTCTAGGACTTTTCCACTCAACCTTCTCTCCTTCTCTCTTTACTCAGGGTTAGACTGGCATCGCGGTGTGATGCCTTCCCCAGCCTTTTGTGTACCTCGCATTGGTACCACAGTAGAATCTTCCATAGTTTTAATCTTGTCTGGACGTCCTGTTCTCTCAGGACCTGAACTGAAATAGCTCACATCAAAGAAACTGAGGTTCAGATGCCTAAAGCTTCACCACTGCTGCCCCCTAAAGGCAAAAGCCTACCAAAGATGCCCCCTTCTAGTCTGTTGAGTCCAAAAACTAGGTGGGCGACCTGATCTGCAAAGCTTATGTCAGGTGCCTGAGCCTAGCTGTAAAGCAGCCTGGGAGATGAAGTTTTGACTTCTTGCATGGAGAGGCAGAACTGACAATGTGGGAAAATTCATAGACATAGGAAGGCTTTTCAGGAGATGCTAACAAATCATGACAAATATGCATTATGCCAACATGTATATGTGTGTGAGTATATATACATATATTCATTTAGCCTTCAGACTTCTATGACTCTAAATCTTTAGGGTATCTTTGCTATCCTCCCACTTTCTATTCTTTCTACTGCCAGATCAAAGTTGGTGATATAACATCAAGTTCCAGACACTTGAGCATCCAGTAATAAATGATACACTAGGCAATTGGACCGAGTTTCTGGTGAGAACGAGAAAAAGCAGACAACATGTGAAAAATATCTGCTTGAAAGATACCTTCCTGAAGGCATCCGGGAGCTAACAGTGTGGTGAAGAATTTCTGGAGAAGATGTAATTCTGAGACGTAAGCCTAACATTTGAGACAGCTTTGCCTTTCGGGGCTTCTGCTAATTCTTAAAGCTGTAGCTGAGAGACTGAGAATCCTTTTTACAGCCTTCCAGGGCTATGGGTACAAGGATGAGGCCACAGCCTGCCAAGAGTTGGGGTGGCTATGGTAAACTTCCCACATTTTGGGTTGAGACTGCAAAGAACTGCACCCCGGAAGTAGAAATGACTTGAAAGTAAACCTAGACTGGCCCTTGGAGGGATAACCCATTATAAATAATATTAAGTCCTGAACTTGGATCAAGGTGATGGTTCTCAATTTTGGGTATTCTTTGGAATCACCTGGAGAAACTAAAAAATACTGATATCTGGGCCCACAGATTCCCAGAATCCTTGAGATTCTAATTTAATTGGTCTGAGGTTTAGCTTGTGTGCACTGGGATATTTTGTACCCACCCAGATTATTCCAGTAGGTAGCTAAGACTGAAACCCACTCAGCTGGTGGTACCTGGCAGAAGCAAAGTACTTTAAAATACCTATGCTTACTGTATTCAAGAAGATAAAGCAAGATTAAGTTGAGAATTTTGGCAGAAAACTAACACTTAAAGAAAGATAGCCAATTTAGAAAAGAGTCAACTGAAAAACACAAAAACAAAACCAAATTAAGAACTCAGTGAATGAGTTTAATAGCTATTTTCATTTAGCCAAGAAGAGTTATTGTACCAGCAAATAGATTGGAAGAAAATACTTGAAAATACCTGGAGGGATAAAAGGATGAAAACCACAGAGAGGAAAATAATCACAGAAGTAATAGTGAGAAGTTGTAACAAACTTCTGGCAAATGAGAAAGAGAATGTGGTAGGAGCAATATTTAAAGAGATAATTTATGAGAATTTTCAAAAACAGGTGAAAGGAATCAAGCTATATATTCAAGAGGTCTGTGACCTTGAAGCAAGATAAATAAAAAGAAATCCACATCTAGGGACATCATAGTGAAAAAATAGAAAAGAAAAGGCAAGAATAGCTAGAGAAAAAAGACTTTCAAAGGAGCAACAATTGATTAACACCTGAATTCTGAACAAAAACAAAGAAAATCAGAAAACAATGAGATGACAGCTCACCAATGCTGAAAGAAAATCATCATCAACCCAAAATTCTATAGCTAATGAAAACATCTTTGAAGAGTGAGGATGTGATAAAGACATTTCAAAGACATAAAAGCTGAGACAGTGTGTCACCACAAGGGCAGCGAAAAACAAATATTAAAGGAAATTCCTTAGGCAAAAGAAAAATGATCCAGATGCAATGTTGGAAATGTATGGGTAAATCTAAATTAGTGTTGACTTAGGAAATAATAACAATATTAATGTATTGTGAGATTTAAAATATATTTGACTTAGAGTGCCTTACAGCAATGGCAAAAAATTGGAAAGGGTTATAAATGGAATTAAAATGTCCTAGATCCCTTTCATTGCCTGGGAAGGGGATAAACATATCAACTCAGTTTGACTCTAATAAGTCAAGGATGCATGTTTGTAATCACTGAAAAGATAGTAAAGGAAGATATACCATACAAACTCTAACCAAAGGAAAGCTGGTGAAGCTATTTAAAACTTAAACTTTAGGGCAAAATGCATTAGTAGAGCTAAAAATTGGCACTTAACAATAAAATATTCATAAATAATAAAATGGTTCTAAATTAGTATGAACCAAATAATCTTAAAATATAGAAAGCAAAAGTAGATGAAGGACAAGACCCACAATCATAGTGGAAATTTAAAATATTTTCCTCAATAACTGATAAAACAGACAAAAAATTAGTAAAAGTGTAGTACTTGGAACACTACTCATTTTTCAGGTTGCAATTTAATTGTTACTTTTCCAGGAAGTTTCTCCTGACTTCCTACCTGCCCCCACTTCAGTCTACCTCTTCTCTTGCATGAGGTGATCACTGCTGCTGTGTGCTCTTAAGGGCAACCTGCTCTTCTCCATGTTAGAAATGATCACCTGTGATCATAATTGTTGAATTGGCTGTCTCGCTAATCCTATCAAACGCTCCATGAGGGCAGTGATCATTTGCTGTATGCAGCACATATTATGCTGTCAAAACTTATTTATTGAATTGAGTCAAACAATATTATCTTGCATTTAAAAACGAATGTGGTCATTTGTATTCTCTTTTGTATCACCATTCGCAAATAAGTATTCCATGAGGGGAAAGGTATTCCATTCTGGATTATCTATGGATGGAATGCTGGTGTTACCATTGCTAAAGTTAACATCCCCCCCAAAAAAAAAACTTAACTTCCAAGACTCTTCAGATAAAGAAATGAAGTGAAATATATATATATATATTTATAAAATTATTTTGTTATCTTATACATATGTCTAATCTAGACAAAAAAGTGTATATATGCGTCTATGTATGTATGTGTGTGTGCATGTATATATTATATGTACACAAATACATGTATCCCTGCGTATGTATATATACACATAAAAAATTATACCAAAGAAATCTCTGTATACCTCAATATAAAGCAAAGCTTCCCAACCTTATTTATCCTCTCGGCCTCAGGGCAGCCTGAGAATTTGGCTGTGGAGCCTGCAGGGTTGCCACAAGCTGTGAGTAGCCTCACCCAGTTTCTTCAGTGTGCCATACAACTATTCTCATTTTCTGTGGGTGCAAGGATGTAGGAAAGGTTGGGAAACTGTGACATATGGCATATATATATTCAGTCTGATTGCATCCACCATTGAAGGAACCCAGGGGAAAGCTAGTGGGAATAAATTCTCAGTACAGTGCGTGTCTGTTAAAGAGATGTATTTTGTTGCCCCTTTACTGCATGGCAATCATTTACTCTAAAGCCAGATAGAAAGAGGATTTTGATATAGCTTTTGCTATTAAGAAATTTATTACATAAAATCTTTTACTTTTGAGCAAATTCGCCTAATAAACACTCCCTTTGTGGTCGCTCTATCATCTCTCCATAACTGATTGTGCCGAGGACTCCACTTTTCATCCTGCGGTTTCTGAGCCAGTCCTTGCTCATCGTCTGTAAACTAGTACATAGAAGTTGATTCCAGCATAGCTCACACATTCTTTGTGGTGAGAGAGTTTACTAACGGGAAGCCAGACAGCTATGCAGAATTATAAGGAAAATGGAGAGAAATTCTAAAAATTCAGATTGTAGAGGCATAGACTGCTAGGGAGAGGCAATGTCAATCGTCCATTCATGTCTAGCCCTGTGTAGAAGTCACCGTTGGGAGGAAGAGGAGAGTTGGCTTTGGGATGCTGGAGATCTGAAACTTAGTCTTGGCTCTTTTTTTTTTAAGATTTATTTTATTTTTAATTGACATATAATTATACATATTTATGGGGTATAATGTGATGTATTGATACATGTATACAATGTATACAATCAAATTAAGCAATTAGTGCTTAAAAAATAGTAGCTGAACTACACCATGTCCTCCTTGGGTTAAGAATTGTGTTCTATACTACCCAATTATTTCTCACACTGCTTCTAACTTAGATAAGTTCTCAAGTCTTTGTGCATTAGCTCAATTTATTTTAATGTCATATGTTCACAGTATTTGGTTATGACTGATTGCATACCCTTTTCAGCTCTATTGCTTTGGTATTTTAAGTGAGAAAAAAAAAGTTACAGAAAAACAGAATAATACTACACTTTGTAGTACCACAGGAAGTAGGAATGCCCAAGAAATGTCTCATCTTGAAGAGTGTAAAATTCTCTAGACTTCTTTAAATTGTGTATCCTTCTAGAAATGTCTTATAAATACAAAAAATATTTCCTTTTTTTTTTACACAAATGGTAGTATACTGTACTCACTGTTCTGCACTTTGTTTTGGTTTTTTCTTTTCGAAACTTCCTGATGAATATTAGTACATAGAATTATAATTCTGTCTTTTTAATCCTGCATACTATTAATTTTTCTGGACATGTCATTGTTTGATCCTGTGGGTTTGTTTTTAAATCTCTTATGAAGCTGGAAATAGGTACTTTCTGGCAAGTACAGTTGTTTCCAAAACATAAACCTTTCAGGTAATAAAAGTCCTTATTTAGTTCTGACAAAGTAAAATTTCCATTTATGGCTTAGATAAGGTCCACTCCCATGCTTAGAGGAATTCAACCTATAGTCCCTGCTAAGTGGGCAGGAAGTATGTAACCCACCTACTTTCTGGCCATAGATGATCAGGCCAGGAGTGGACTCCTGACCTGAAACCAAGAGAAAGAAGCAGATACGTATGCCGTGTGTGGTAGAGGCTTACGGTGAGGGTCTGGTCCAAGCAGCTTCTGCTTTCAGGTTGATGTGTGACTCCCTTGCATCCTTGTATTAAATGCTCTTACTTGACATTATGTGGAATTTTCTCTTACTCAAAAAACCTTTAACTAGAACAGACATGTGGTACTTATTTTGTTGCACCTCCATTCCTGATATATTTCAATCAGCAAAAAAAATACTCCCACTGGATTCTATGAGAGTAGATCACCATTAGGATGGCAAACATTTATTCAATCAGACAATGAAGGAATTGTGTGAGGAGCAGTTCCCACCCTCCATTGCTTCACTGCAGGAAGCACCTCAGAGTCTCTTGGGTCTCTGGATGGGCTCATGCCTGGACTTGCCTAACTGGGACTGTTGTTATGTACGGCACCTGCACGAGATTTCATAAACCCCATGCATCTGCCCACACTTGGAATTCCAGAAAAACATATTAGGTTCAGGATTCCAACTCAAAGGCTAATTCCAGTGATCATCCTGAACATCTTGAATTGAATAAGAGGCTGACACTATGGTAATGAAAGCAGTTAGACAGAAGTTAAAGAATCTAGTCTTCTGGGTCTAGTTCTGTCACTAATTAGCTACATGACCTTTAACAAGGCCTCCATTTCCTCAACTATAAATCTGGAAGTTTTATAAGAAATGAGAAATGTGAGTTGAGTTAAATGAGAAAAAATATCTTCCACGTGGCAATAAATGATTGCTGTTATTATAACGTGGCTGGTATGTAGTAGAGACTCAATAAACTAGATCAAGACTGGTCATATTTAGCACTCCACTACTCAAGACTTAAGTAGTCAAACATTATTTTTTTTAAATAAGGACTATTTAGTTCATAAGAAATGTTTTTTCAAAAATCATTAGACATATAGTAAAGGAAACTTACAAGCCTGTTTCTTTGAGGTAATAGATCAAATTATTTCCTCCATGATATGAAACGTAATATGGACAGATAAGTTTCTACTGTTTGCAGAATTTAATTTTTTAACAACATACATCTCTGATCTTGTGGAACTATTCTTTTTTCCTTTAATAAAAGAATGACAAATGGAGCACTCATTGTAAAAATCACTTTGTGTGTGTGTGGGTGTGTGTGTGTGTGTGTACATGAACTAGGGTTTCACATTTTGGGCGCCAGACTCAGAATTCTCTGAAGACTTCTGAAACCAACTATTAGTATAAGTATTTGTTTAGAACAAACAAATTTCCAATAAATTCATAAAGTTTTTTGGGGTGTTTTGGGCTGATTTGGGGAATATAAAAGGAGTTAGGGAGAATGTAGGAAGGAAAGAGACTTAAAAAAAATGAAATCTTTAATAATATTCTCAAAGATTTTGAATACATATTTGTTAATTTAAAACAAAAAGTTTAACAAAAATTACATTATCTATGTATGTATATAGTGTACACTACATAAAATATGCACACATATACACACACACACACCCACGACCACATTAAAATCAGGATGCAGTTATCTCCCGAATACCGAGAAAAATATTTCCTCAACCAGTGACTGCAATCTTGCCGGAAGGATCTGAATCACCAAGTGCACTCGTTTAAAATGCAGATTACCTACCGAATCAGAGTTCTAGGAGAGAGCCATAATAATCTGCGTTTTTAAACAAAGATCCCAGGTAATTCTTATCAGGGAAGTTTGGGGAACACTGACTTGCTGTACTCACTGCTGAGATAGCGCTATAGTACAGAGAATTAAAACTGGAAAGTTTCTGTGGGGTTGTTTACTCCACTGGGTGGTATGCCAGTTATCAGTTTATTTCTTCTTGTCTCCAAATGCCCCCTTCTCTGCTATGCTTTGTTATACTCGGGCTGGACCCCGGGAATATATCTTCCTTGCCAGATGGCACAATGTTAAGCTTTGCCAACTTTCTATGTGTGTGTTGTCTCCAATTTAACCCTTCCCGTTGTCTAAGAACCCACTCGGATTAGGCTCCCCCACCTTTGAGACCGTTCATGCTAGGACTTCCACACTGCTGAATCTGAAGGCTGACTCTCATCTTTTTATCTGATGGTAGGCAGTAGCATTTGAGACAGTCAGGGCTCTTCCTCCTCCACAGTCTTTCATTCTTCGGATTTCAGAACTGTGCTTTCTCCTGGCGTCTTTCTGTCTCAAGGCTTCAATCTCCTTTGCTAGTTCTTTTTTTTCTGACTTCTGAACATCAGCATTCTCCAGGACTCAGTCCTTGAACCTCTTCTCTTTTCCACCCTCATTTACTCTCTTGATGATGCAATCTAATTGCATGGTCTGAGTACCATCTGCATGCTGAAGATTCTGAAATTCGAATCTCCACTTGGGCCTCCCTCCTAAACTCCAACTGCCTGTTTGATATTGTCACTTGGATATCTAATAAGAATATCACACTTCACATGCTCCAGACTTAAATGCTGATCTTCCCCAAATCTGTTCTTCTTCTAGTATTCCTCTCCTAAGTTACTGGAAACTTCATGCTTCTGCTCACTCAGCAAAAAATCTTTTCTCTGCCGTCTCTTGTCAGGCATCCTGCCCATCGGCAAAATCTATTGGCTCTATCTTCAAAATACACCCAGAATCTGATTACTTCTCATCACCTCCACTGCTAACTCCTTCACCCAAGCCCACATGATGTTTTGTCTGGATTATATAGGAGCCTCCTCTATCAAGATAGGCTAGGGTATGTTGTAATCAAAATGACTTCCCCCTGCCCCCAATCTTTGTAACTTACAACAACGTGTTATCTCTCTGGCATGATCATTCCCTGACATCTTCTGTTAAGGCTCTGAAAGCTCTGTCTGGACATCAAACACGTTCCCTTTGCTTCCATTTCATTGGTCAAAGCATGGACATGCCTGAGTTCAACACGGCTGGGATGTACAGCTGATTCTTATTAGTCATGATCGTTATGTTCTATAAATCATAGCAAACATTGAATTCGCAAATACTGAACCATTGTTCCTAGACTGGGAAATACAGGATTAGGTTCCTGTGAGCTTCTGGTCACAACATGTTCATCAGCAGAAACGCCATTTGTGTTAGGCAGGTTCATCTGCCAACATCCTTGTAAAACAAGCCAGTCTCATCAGTGTTGAAAATGTGCTGTTCCACATAACCCTTTTCTTGTATAACACTTAGCAGGTATTTTTTTTTACATCTGTATTTTCATATTGGGGGAGGAATTTCATATCCTGGGGCTGATTCAATGGCAGCTTCGTGTTCCACAGGGTTAAAGGAAGCCTTTGAGGAAATAAAAGCCGATGTAGTTGCTTTGTATGCTGTGATGGGTAGAAGGGATGAAGTGAAGTGCGAAGGTCCCTCACACCCTCATCTTGCCCCGGACTGTGTTCTGGAACCTGGGGCAGAGAGAGAGGAACAGCAGCTTTGTGGGTCAATCCAGGCCCAACCCAGGTACTTCCTGCCTCTCGGCTCACAATGGCCTCTCTAGCCCTGCTAGCTCACCTGCTCCTGTTTTTCACATTCTTCCTCAGCCTCCTGATCTGCAGAACCTGCTCAGCTGCAAGTTTAACATTTCTAGAGCCATCTGGCCTTTTGAAATTAGGCAGCTAGCCAGTGCCAGCTGAGAAGGGTTTAACCCTTTCCTGACACTAAGGAACATGACATACATTTCTTTGGCTTTCAGCCTCAAAACAACGCTGTGCACTATGGTTTTTGAATCAGTGGTCATCTCATCAATCCGCAAATTTGGCCTCCTTTCCATCTTTCCATAGCTTCATCCCACATGTAGACGTAACTTCAGCACTTTCTGGAGTAGCCTTATATACAGACTGATGAAACTCCTCTTCATTTTTCTGGATGTACCACATTGTTGATTCATTAACATTGAACTCACGCAAAACAGCACTGGAACTTATGCCTGAACGAAGTTTATCTAACTTGTATTTTTTCCATAAGGCACACCACAGTCTTCTTTTGCTTAAAAACACTAGGCAACACTTCTACATAAGGGCCATTTTAAACAGAAAAATTACCAATAAAAAGCACAAAAAAAATGCAAAAAACTTGGCATTAAGTAGAACTTGAAAAAGATGAGGATTGTTTTCTTTTTGGATAGGTTGTTGGATTTGTTGTTTGGATTGTAGTTTAGATAGTTTGTTGTTGGTGTATGAATATGCAACTGTGGTTGCCAGAAGGCTTTCATCAAACCTCTTATGGTTGTAATAATCTATTTTAAGCTGATAATTAATTTCAATTGCATAGGAAAGCTCTACACGTTTACCTACTCCCTCCTCCTCCCACACTTTATATTATTGATATCAGAGTTTATTTCTTTTTATATTCTTATTTAGTAACAAGGTTTTGTGGCTATAGTTGTTCTTAATACTGTCATCTTTTAGCTTTATAATAGGGTTGAAGTGGTTTATATGGGGCTCTGAAGCCCTGTGGTGAAGTTGAACTCAGATCACAACTAGGATTCCGACATGCACAGCTGCGTTCATGGCATTAGCACGAGTAAAAGAGCAAGAGGGTGATGATGGCAAGTTGGCAGTCTGCAATGGAGATAGAAAGGAGAGGAGAGCGCCTAATCTTGCAGACCATATTGAGCGCTGCCCAGAGAGTGGAGGAGGACAGTGGGGCGATTTGGCCTTCGGATCCCTGACGTGGCCCGTGGTGAAGAGTTGGACTCTTCTGCTGTCCTGTCAGAGTGGCTGAGGAGGGGCTTCTGCTTGGTGGTGTTTACGGTCCTTTCTAACTTTCAGAGGTTGTACGGTACAGTGGTTAAGTGCATAGACTGGAGCTAGACTCCGTGGATTTGAATCCTGGCTCTGTCACCCTTCCACTCTGTGGCCTGGGGCCAGTGACTTAACTTCTCTGTTCCTCAGTTTCCTCATCTAGAAAAATAGGGATGCTAATATAACAACAAACCAATTCCGTAGAAACGCTGCAAAAATTAAATGACTGCGTAAAATGCTTAGTATCATTCCCGGTAAATGGTGAGAGCCATGAATGTGTTTGCTATTTTGTTTAAATGGCTGTAATATTTACTGCTGGCCACAACTGATAGTAAACTTCAAACCTGCTCGTTTCAGGGAAGCATGCTGTTGTGGGAGCAAGCTTTTAAAATACGTGCCCTTTTTTACAGTTGTAATTCCACTATAATTATCATTAACAGAAGTACACATTTCTTGATACTTTTATCTACATAAAATTTGATCCAATATCTATTTATGTGTGTGAGCGCACGCGTGCGCTCACACATGCACGTGGATGGTAAATCTTAGAAAATCAAAAGCAATTCATTTAGATTTTTTTTACTCAGCATTGATTTTGCAATAGTGCCACCTTCTGGTTGAAGTCCGCCTTTACAAGCCAGCATCTTGTCTAGGCGTATCTGACCGCAGTGCTGAGTAAATTGTGATTTTGTGCCCGGGCATACTTGAGTGAGCCATGGTAAACCAATCCCAGCAGACTACTCTCTGAAGACATTGGCCTGATATGTGCTAGAAGAAGAAAAAGCATACAGAATGCAGGACCACATAAAGAAAATAGAACTAAGAAGTTATGATAAGCATATAAACACACCAATAGTGTGGATTGGAATATTTGTTTGCTTCTGATTGATCAGTTCTTTGGAAATATACAGTGGAACTGAATAAGTTGCAGAAAAGGCCAAATAAAATGTCTTTTGTCAAAAGACTAGGGTTTTTCTCAGTTTTAAATGTAGGGAGGAAATACAGTGTTCCATAACTGTTCTGGAAAAATAATCATGATAGTGTGGCGCAAAGGCAGACTCTTGAAGCCAAAAGTTATAAAGGATAGTGCCACATTCTACAAATTATACCAACTTTATGTGACTCATTAGCTTGAGGGGATAAGAAAAATAAAATATTAACATACTACGTAGTAGGTATTTTATGTGTATTATCTAATTTAATTTTCAAAACAACCATGCCATACACTTGGTCTTATCACCCCCTTCCAGACATGAGAAAACAGAAGCTGAAAAAAGTTAAGAATCTTGATCAAGTTTATAGAATTTATAAGTAACAATTGTGTGTCTGACTCCAAAGGCTGTGCTCATGCAAGTGTATATGCCCTGTCACTCATTTTCATTTTATTTTACTACCGTTTTTTAATTTTTAGAGAAAGAAGAAAAAAGAGGCAACGTGGACTAATATTCTTTCAGCATTAACCTTGTGCTATGCATTATAGTAAATGCTTTTACACATGTGGCTTCATTTACTTTATAAAAATAGTATTAAGCACAGTGTTTTTTTTTTCCTTGGGCTCATACATGCCTCAGTTAATTGTGTATTTATACTGTTGTTTGTCTTGTCCAAGAACAAGGTCTTCTCTTCCATCTTCGTTTCTTTCCTTTTTCCCTTTGCTTGTATCCACAATCCTCACTTCCACCTCTGTAGAGTGCAATTCTAACACATGCAGTGATACTCTTTTTGCATGTATGTGCTATTGTAAAATGTGTATCGTTGTCGTATGTGCCTTTGTTTTAACTGAAGCATATTGTATTATATACTTATCTCATATTGTTTCTTACTTTGTTCACTCAACACTGTGTTAAAAATCTCTGTGTGCTGCTCTGTGTACACCACTCAATTACTTCTAATGGCTGACTAGTGCTCTGTTACACACTTGTGCCTTGGTTTACCTCTCCACTCCCCAGGGATGGCAAAGCAGTGACCCTATGCACGCCCTCTCCCAGACCTGGGTGAGATTCTCCCAGAAGATTGACACTTGCTAGGCCACAGCGAACAGTCCCCATGTGTTTTGACGGAGACATCCATTGTTCTCTAGAATGGCTGCCTAGAACTCACCTGCAGTACGACATCCCTATATCCCCATCTCTCTGCTAGCAGTGGAATCACCCAGCTTTCTAGTTTCTTCCTGTGTGATTAATCTAAAAGGAAATTTCGTTGTTGCTTTAATTTGCAATTCTGATAACCAATGTATTTGAACTTTTCTCCATAATTTCCTATTCAAGTTTTTGGCACATTTGACTTGTTCTTATTTATTTGTAGGAGAGTGTCATATAAGGTCCTATTATTTCCATTTCTAGAGAGGCAACAACTGACTGTCAGTGAGGTTAAGTGACTTGTCTAAGGTAACCAGAGTAAGCAGCGAAGCAGATATTTAACCCAGCTTTATATCTCTGCAAAGCTGGATATTAGGGGACAACTTGTTGAATTGTCTATTAGTTTTGTCTGTTAGGTTAAGAAAACTTCAGAATTTTGATTGTTGAGAAAGAAAGATGGTCCAAAGCGAAAGAGTGAAGTTGTCTTTTAACTATTTGATACCTCTCTTCCTTTCTCTATCCTATATTCTTCTTTAGAAAATAGTTTTATTTTTGATGAATTAAAATCAGAAGATTAATCACCCACATGCCATGCCCCATTATCCCTCACCTGGAAAATATGTATAAGGATCTAAGATGTACAACGTCCTCTTCTGGAAGCCATGAGAAACAGAGCCAGCACTGGGATTTTATATATTCCTTTAAATTTCTATCTAAAGGACACTTTCAAAGATCAGTTAATTCCTCTTTAATTTTTTATAATCACATAATCTGTACCTGTCTTGATTATATTCTTTACGTAATTCTTGTTGGAAGGTTACAAATATATAGATTATGGTTTATCATCAAATTCGAGTTCATATTTAAGAGTGTGTTTTTAAAGAGACATCATTATTCATCAAAATAAGACACTTGTCTCTGTAAGTAGGAAAATGATAATTTAAAATTAACTTATGTTGAAAAGTGTATAAAAAGGAAGCAGGCAACACATTTAATATTGTCTCTTGGGCTCGTCAGAGCTTTATTGTTATTTTTAAAGATTTCTGAACATCAACTCCATTAACACTTTAGTAAAAACCAGCACTATTAACATAAATATAATCTTGAATAGTTAGAAAATGGTAAATGTATTGATTATAAAATAAGGTATTAGTTTATCTTGTTTAGCCTGTACAATGGTTGTTACCAGAGGCTGGGGAGTGGGGGGATTGGGAAGATATTGGTCAAAGGACACAAAATTTTGATTATACAGGAGAAATAAGTTCAAGAGATCTATTGTACATCATGGTGACTATAATTAATGATAATATATTGTATACTTGAAAATTGTTAAGAGAGTAAATTTTAAGTGTTCTCACTACCAAAAAGTGATACGTGAGGTGATGCATATGCTAAATAGCTTGACTGAGCCATTCCATAATGGCTACACATATCAAAACACCATGTTGTACACCATATACATATATACAATTTTTACTTGTCAATTAAAAAGAAAGTCGCCTCCTCAAAATAGGTATGTACAACTATATATTCCCATAAAGACAACAAAATTTTGAAGGCATTGTAATATTTTTAAAAAAATTTAAGTTCTGGTTTGGGAATTGTTATACTTAGTAAATATTATAGTGGTGATAGTTTACAGTTCTTTTTCTTTACTTTTCATTTACTGATGTGTCTTGGATTCATATTTCTTTGAAGTATATCGATTATATTATTAAAATTATTAATTTGGCATTTCTTTCCTCTTTATTTAAATGTTAACAAACAAAACTTTGAAAAAAACGAGGCTTCTGTAAGAGTCAAGAATTGTGTTTCTTTGCTAATAACACATCTGAAATAACAGTGACATAAACAAAACTAATGGCTTGTTCTTTTCTAAAATATCACAATCAGATATAGTCAATTCACAGCTGGCATGGTGGTATCAGAGAACCAGGCTCCTTCTGTGTTTCTGCTTTGCTTTCCTTAGTGCCTGGGTTTTCATCCTTAAGGTTTCTTCCTGGGTGATAGGTGACCACTGGAGTGCTAGAACATAGCCATGTTCCAAGAAAGAAGAAAGAAGAAGAGAGGACAAAAATGTTATGTCTGCCAGTTGAGTAAATGCCTTTAAAGAACCTTCTACTTTTACTTACATGTCACTGGCCTTCTCTGTCTACAAGAGAGCCAGGGAGCTATTTAGCTGGTCTCACTGACACAATACAGAGGCTGTTTAATGAAAAAGAAAATAACTATTGGGTAGGCAATTATCAGCATCTAGCACAGCTCTTAATCATCTTTTATTCAGTACAAGATCACCCACCATGAATGTGTATTTAAATATATTGAATATCATCTTAAGTAATAAAAATCTTAAAATTCCAGGTATTAAAAAATTCCAACCTACAAGGAAACTCTCCATCAGACTACTAAATCTCAAAATCCACTACAATACTATAGCAATCAAAACAGCATGGCACTATCACAAAAGCAGACATACAGACCTATGGAACAGAATAGAAAGTCCAGAAATAAGTCCACCCATTTATGGTTAACTGATCTTTAACAAAGATGCCAAGAACACACAACAGGGAAAGGAAAGTCTCTTCAGTAAATGGTCTTGTTACAATTGGATATCCACGTGAGGAAGAATGAAATTAGACTCTTATCCCACACCACACACAAAAATCAACTGAAAATGCATTAAAGACTTAAATGTAAGACCTGAAACTCTAAAACTACTAGAAGAAAACATAGGAGAAAAAGCTCCATGACATTAGTCTGGACAATGATCTTTTGGATACGGCCCCAAAAGCACAGGCAGCAAAAGCAAAAACAGACAAATGGGATCACATCAAAATATAAATAAGTCTGCATAGTCATGGAAACAATTAACAGAATAAAGAGATGACCTATGGAATGGAAGAAAATATTCGCAAACCATAATCTGATAAGAAGTTAATATGCAAAATATGAAAGGAATCCAAGCAACTTAATAGAAAGAAAACAAATAACCTGATTTTAAAAATGGGCAAAGGACCTGAATAGACATTTCTCAAAAGACATACAAATGGCAAACAGGTATATGAAAAAATATTCAATATCACTAATTATCAGGGAAATTCAAATTAAAACCACTATGAGATACTGCCTTACCTGTTAGAACAGCTGTTAGCAAAAAGTTGAAAGTTATCAAGTGTTGGCGATGATGTGAAGAAAACCAAACTATTGCACATTGTTGGTGGGAATGTAAATTAGTACAGCCATTATGGAAAACAATATGGAGGTTCCTCAAAAATTTAAAAATAGAACTGTCATATGATCTAGCAGTCCCACTGCTGGGTATATAGCCAAAAGATATAAAATCAGTATGTCAAAGAGATATCTGCATGTCCATGTTTACTGCAGCACTATTCACAATAGCCAAGATATGGAATCAACCTAAGTGTCCATCGATGGTTGAACAGATAAAGAAAATGTAGTACATACACAATGGAATACTATTCATCCTTAAAAAAGAAGGAAATTCTGTCATTTATGATAATATGGATGAACCTGGAGGACATTATGTAAGTGAAATAAGCACAGAAAGACAAATACTGCATAATCTCACCTATGTATAACATCTAAAAAAGCGGAATCCATAGAAGAAAGTAGAATGAATGGTAGTTACTGGGGGCTGGGAGTGAGTGTGGAGATGGGAAGATGTTGGTCAAAGGGTACAAACTTCCAGTTAGAAAGACTGGAGATCTATTTTACAGCATAGTAAGTATAGTTAATAATTTATTATACACTTCAAAATTGCTAAGAGAGATTTTACCAAAATTGGTAAGCATGTGCAGCGAAGGATGTAATTAGCTTGATTTAATTATTCCACAATGAATGCATGTATCAAAATATCATGTTGTACACCATAAATATATAAAAATTTTGTCAATTTAAAAAATTATTTAAAAAAGCCTAGAAGGGACCTTTCAGCCTGCTCTGGTCCAGTTTTCACTTCCATAGAAGCTGCCTCACTGGGTTGGGTTGAGGGTGGGCTTGTTAGAGACAGGTCAATTCTCATTTGGTTATTCATTCATTCAATAAACAATACTTAGCACCTAGTATACTTAGGCATTATACTATTTTTTGTGGGTCATAATTACTACATTTTTATAGTGCTTTATAATTATAAAGGACTTTAATCCATGTTTTCCCATTTAATCCTCACGTAACACCAAGAGATAGGAAACAGGCGTTATTTCTTCACACTGTAAATGAGGACACTGAGGAACAAGGAGGTTAAATAAGTGCAATTCATAAAATCAGTGTGGGTCGGATCCAGGACGTAAGCTGGGGAATTCCACCTCCCGTGAATTTTCCACTCTTCTGGCTTCAGAAATTGGACTCTGTTGCTAATTAGAGGACTAGGACAATTCTCTCTCTCTTTCTTTCTCTCTCTCAAAACTTGGGATGTGTGTAGGTCAGGAGCTGCCAAAGCTGGATCTTTTGGGCCACTAGGGCGTCTGCTTAGCTTTCTTATAAGCATTTGAGTGTAGCCATTTGAGTTCATCTAAACTGACAATTCTAAACCCCCTTATCTCCAGCCTTTTCACCCTATTATGTATGAAATATGAAGTTAAAATTTGAGACAACTGCCACAATCATATCCAGATTTTCACAAAAATTCCCCCCGCTTTTATTTTGGTAAAAATAATGCATTACAATAACTTGTATTCCGTATGGCTATTAAGGTTTAGCAGCAATGATTATGTACTGCTAAATTCGGGTATAAGGTATGGACAGTACCCGCATTCCATTATTCACTTTGTCCCTTAGAAAAGCTTATTAACATGACTGAGTTCTTTGTTATATAATAAAACTCTTGAATTCACTCTGAAGGACAAAGCTCACTGACTTTTCCACTGCACTGGATCTTGGATACAGTCTTAGAACAGGGTTAAGAACTGTGTCCCCTGCCCACTGCCCCAAACCGCACCTGATTGACACAAAGGTGACACTTTATTAGGAACCACAGCTTACTGGACACAAACCTCACAAATGATCAAGAGAGCTTCTATTGAGATACTCAGGTTGAGAATCTCTGATTTAAATGCCCTAAGCTCGATGACTATAGACACACTGTTTATTCTCATTTATTTAGTCTTTCAAAATGTACTTAAAGCATCAACAGTCTTATGGCAAATGTCACTAACAGCTTACTATTAATACATTAATATCTGGATGCATGAAATCCTTTGTCATACTGTGATACTTTTAAGCAAAAAACACACACAAATTTTCCATCATGGTCTCTTTTGAGGTAAAAATGGGTGCCAAGAAGAGTTAACTGGTGATTTTTTTTGTTTCTAAAGCTGTCAAACTTCTCAACAGGAAACAAAGGAGACAAAGTGCTGATCTCATTGTGAGGCACACAAGCCAAAATTTAGTCTTGGATTGATATGTGACTATTAAGAAAGTTGATATCATTTTTTTCTTTTATTTCTTCTCCAAACCTGATGACAAGCAAAGCTTTTAAATTGCATACACATATTTATATATTCACTTGTAAAAACTGTTCATGTCATCGGCATGTCAGTTAGTCACCAAAACTAAAAGTAGATTTGACAGGCCAGATCTGGTGGCACATAAATATAGATTTCTTTCAAAGAACAAGGACCTGAGCAGTGTTCCAAACAAGGAAGAACCTGTAGATGTCTCCAGTTCGTCTTCTATATTTGGACTTGTGAGATCATTAGTCAGCTATATTATTTATCTCCTACACAAAAGTATTTCAAGGTCTGTGGGAGTTTTCTCCAGTTAAGGTTAATCAATCTTTATTACTTTCAATTTATAGCTCCCAGATGCTAAAATTGGTGAAGGCTTTTCTTATTCAAGAAAAGTGAGTTTCTTATTTGCCCTCCTTTAACCATTCTCAAAGACCTGAATTCCCTTGGCTATTAAAAATGAATAATATGGAGACTTAGATTTTTTTTGAAAGTTCCTGAGAAACATCTGCAGCATAGCATATCATAGTAAATTAAGAATAAGGGGAAAATGTTAACAGGTTTAGGCTTTTGAGCTCAGTATGTTTCCACTAAGCCTTTTGAGAACTCATAAACTCTACATTTTTAAACTGAGAACTACAGTTTAATTTGCTCAGCTAAATAAGTCATTTATATAGGAGGAGAGATTTTGTGCTAAGCTCTAATTTATTATAAAACAAGGAGCTATTTTTAATATAATTGCATTTCTGCTTAAAATAGAATCTATTTATACATTTTATCCTAAAAATGAATTATCAAGCTAACTTCTGTGTTTCCATGTGACTCTGGCTTGTCATTATGAATGCTCCATATGACTGAATTGGATTCCTTTTCTGTAATTGCAAATCTGGTTTCCCCACCTTGGATTGGTATCTTGAAATATTACCTTTGCCAATACAGTCGTCACTCGGTAAACTCAGGAGATTCATTCTAGGACCCCACATGTGTCAAAATCAGTGTATGCTCAAGTACTCCAGTTGGAACCTGCGTATATGAAAAGTCTACCCTCCTAATACACAGGTCCAAATCTTTTGGATATGGTATTTTTGATTTGCGTTTGGTTGAAAAAAAGTCACATATAAGAGGACCCGCATAGTTTATACCCATGTTGTTCAAAGGTCAATTGCATTTTCTTCACTATTTACCATCAACTGATGATGCAAATGATATGACCTACAATTTCTTCACCAGTAAAGTGAATCATCCCTCTAGAGTTCCTTTGCTGAGTTCTTCTAGAGTCCCTGGGGTATCATGGCTTCTGTTGATTGGTTTCCATCTCCACCTCTGGCTGATGAGTCCTGTTCTCTGTGCTCTAGCTGAAACAGTGCCATTTGTTTATGCCCTGTTCTCCCCAGTCCTGTCTCTAGCAGGTTCCTTTCAGGATTCTTTCCCTGTCAGCAGACAAACACAGCAGCAAGAAATATCAATTTTGATATCTGTGCCTATACTCTAATTCCACTTTGCAGCAAGCCATGGGGTTTGCCTTAACTTAGTTTCTACATTACGCTGTTTAAATTTTCTCAAAACTCACTACTTACATTTGAATTCATTCTTTCAATCAACAAATCTTCCTAAAATATAGCATTGAAAAGCCTCCTGAAAATGCAATCCAAATAAAAGGTTCAAGTTCAAAGGGCTTTCAGTACACCATCTCAAGAGACTCAGTGGTGGAAACTCATGGCATAGAGGCATTCATGCACAGTCCATAGTAACAGTTCCATGCCATGAACACTTTTCAATATCTTTAGATTGAAAAAAAAACCCCTAATATAGATAACGATTTTTTTTACATGACTGTCAAGGAAAAAGGAATGGATAATATTTCTGGGGTACGTAGCTCCAAAGCTTAATGGGAGTGAAGATTGGAAGAGATACTTTCTTCTGATACAGTAAAGAGATTGAAAAAGTGTTTTTTATAGGTTTTTTTCTGTTTAAAATTAGACACACAGAAACTTGTAAAGCAGGTAAATAGGTGGGAGTTGGGGCTGGGAGATGGGGGAGAAAAAACGAAAGCAAGAGATGGAGCAACTATATTTTCATTTTAGCATTTGGCAAGACAATGATGCGGTGGAATTGACTGCACTGAACGTAAGGCCACCATCAGAACGCTGCAGTGCGGTGTGACCGTGCTGAGCAGAGGGGAGGAGCACAGCTGTCAGGAACAGCTGGAACAGAATGTTCCTTGAATCACAAGACTACCATGCAATGAGATTTACACATGTAACGTCTGTATATGACCCTTATGACCCTCTCACCCACAGCTACTGTGTCTTCTCCATCTTCTACAACTCTTTATTGCTGAGACGTTGCTCTCTCTCTCCCCCAGATTTGACCATTTAACTGAATTCCCCAGGATTTTTAGCTCCTTGGTTGAGGTTTAAGGAATGCAGCCATGCTGGGAGGCATGCCTTCCATGGCAGATGTCAACACAGCGAAGACTTTCTGCTGTTAGGTAAAGCCATGACTGTAGTCATAGCTGTCGTGTGTTGCAAGATGTCTTTGATATAACAGATTCTTAGATTTTCTGAGCAAAGTGCCTTGAGCAGAATAGGGACTCTATAAATATTTATGATTAATGGTTTCTAGGCATTATCCATGTCATCTTTGCAGCCCATTATTCTGGCTGGAGAAATGGAAATTAAGAGCAAACAAGCAAGTCCTGTATTTTCAAATGGGAATACACCTAAGGGAAACAAGCTAATCATAAATTTCCTACCAGACTGCAACTTCCCATTGTTTATGCTGAATTCTGTTGAGCATACATATGTGACGACTGCTCAGACGATTCCCTGTGACACCCCCTCAAATGCAAAGGCATCTGTTTGGTCTCAGTTGGGAAAGCATGCTAAAAATGTCTTTACTTTGGCATTAAATCAGCTTATTTGAACTGCATACAACTCCCAACTAGATGTTTCCTACTTTTCTTTTTTAGTAAAGTATTTCATTTATAATCTATTTATGGACAATGTAGGGACTTTACACATTGCATTTAACCTAAATCCTAAGGTGAGGACAAGTTTCTGCTAGTTAAAAATAGTAATGGTTTTAATTATAATGTAAAACGATCAGAGAGAAGAGTTTCTTAACATTTGGGCAGACTTACTCTTAAGATAAAAATGATGAAGACACATGGATATATTAGTTTAGCAGAAAAATCACTTCTCAGTCTAAGCTGAAAAAATGCCATTAAATAAAATTTATTCCAAAAGGAGGGTTTTCATAGTTGATTTTTAATAATAAACTGAAAATTTATTTTTAAGCAGTAATAGTTCAAGCTTTTCATTCCTAAAGCAACGAATTCACTTATTTGGTTAGAATATGTACCACTTTTATGATGAGGATGCATTAACAAGTCCCTTTTTAAGGCTTTAATGATACATGAGAATTTACTCCTAATAGATATCTGTAACAGCAAGTATCTATGTGACAAGAAGAATGTACGTGAGCATGGTGACATTATAGGTATAAATGGTGCCTAAAATAATAATAGTGTTGGAATAATAGATACCTTGATAGTGGAACATCTCGCCCCAAGATAGCTCTGGTAAGTTCTCCAATTTTGTTTGCTGTCATAAGAAAATTTATGATTTTTATACCAATGTGGAACTGAACTCACATTTCATAATTTGGTAGGTTATTTTATGCACTTTTGGTGTTTCTGCACAGATTTGGGGTGGTTGTGGTTTCCCCCTACTGGTCAGCTATGTTCCCTTAACAACAGGATGAGTGGTCATATTTATGAGGTTGAGATATGGGGATCACTGGCAGCAGAAAGCAGGAAGTGGAATGTCGTCAGTGGGAGAGGAAGAGTGTGTCCAGATGAGAGGAAGCAGGGGCTGGGTTTTGTGTGAAGAACGTGGGACAGGGAGGTTAACATGGCTGGTGGATCTGCTCTGGAGCACAAACAACCTTTGCAACCAGTGGTGCCTTGGACCACTCCTGGTTTCCCCAGCCACTTTGGGGTTGCCACAGTTATGGCAAAACACACTGGGACATGCCTCTGTTTACTGAAGTATGTGCAACTAGACTCTGTGTTACTTAGGAAATTTATTAAAGATGCAATGGCTTTCACCTGGATAGTTGAGTGCTGTTAGCTCCAAAGAAGTTTAAGGAAGTATTGACCTTCCAAAACTCTGCCAGGGAAGAGACAAAGTGGAGTCTGAGGACTGACTGGAACCTGAGACACAAATACCACCAGTGACCTTTTTGTCCTAGTTCTTGACTCTGTATGTCAACTCAGTATATTATCTTCATTCTTCTTATTCTTCATTCTTCTTCTTTTCACTTCCTGCACACGATTGGAAAGGTGGCCAATGAATTCTTGAGCTTTACCTATCATGGTTTCATTCCGCAAAAGATTGCCCTTTAACTCTATCTGGTATAAAGTCATGTGTTTTTTGTACTTTAACGTCAGAGGGGTGAATCTGAATATCTGTATCAGATGGTCAAAAATCCCAAGGAAATCTCGTCGGATCAGCTTAGCTCACAAACCCATAGCTGTATAAATCAACTGCGCTCAGAGGTTTGGGGTCAGTAAGAACATGGAGCTGCCACTCCAGCCATGTGATGAGGAGCAGCCCCGTGGAAGGTGCAGCCTAGATTTTGGCTATAGGAGTAGGATCATTCCACTTAGTTGTGAGGCAGGAAGTTAAATCTTTTTTTTTTTTTAAATTATTGCTATCTGAATTATCCCAATTTTGTTTTTACTAAATTCTCAGCCTCATTTTTTGTTTCTCTTGTTCTTACCAAAAGTCATAGTGCATAATAGGAGCTAAAAAGATATTTGATAATTTGAATGGGATTTATTTTCATGTCAGTTATAACATGTGAATGTATTTTACAATTTTCAGTTAGGAATTATAAAAATTAACATTTTGAATTTTCTTTCAACATCTGCCACAAAAAAATTTATCTTGTAAGGAGCCATATTCACTGCCCTTTGTATTTGTTTTATGCACACCAGTGAAGTTCAGAGATAAAGGAGAGCATCAATGGTAAGATGGCTGTACAAAGTGCAAAGTGGCTATTTTTGTGTTCTTCACTGGTAGGCTGTGGTGATCCACATCGGATGCCTCTGTCATACACCAGGGCTCCATGGATTACATAGTGCCATGTCATATGAAATAGGCTTTAAGGAGAAAGGAGAAACAAGCGGAGTCATCAAGTAGAGAAGGCATGGATTCCCCCACCCCCTTCTTCCCAAGAGAAACATTCTCAGTTGGACACACAACATGGAGTTGACTTTGAGCAGAGAGAACATCCGACTAGGGGTCCCCTTTCTTATGGAGCAAAAGTGAAAGTGACCCTGTCAGTGGGGAAGCTAGGCAGTCTGGATTTGGGTGCCAACTGAGTACAGGAGTTTTACAGGGAAACAAGATGCTCAGAACTTAGTGACTTTGAGGGACCTGGGGGAAGGAAGCCACCAGTACTACGGGAAGATGAGTTTGGAAAAAGCTCTCCTGTTGCAAGAAGAGGGTTCTCATGCTGCTCTTTCAAGCTAGCTCATTGTCACATCAACCAGAGTGGCACCTGACAGTCATTTTGGGGGGGGAGGGACTATAAAGGTACAGAAGAAGACTGCTTTCAAACTGCAGGATCAATGTACACGGGATGTGTTCCATTTACTCCTCCAGGTCCACTCTCCATCCTTCTTCACCCTTCTCTGTGTTGCAGGAAACTGACCTTTATTGTCAATGGGCTCCCTTCCTTCCTAGCTTTTGGTGAGTGGCAGGCCCTGGCAGAGATGGTGTGGAGATAAGAGAGGAAGGCCAGGGTATTAATTTCCATAGCTTTGCCCTGTCTGGATCTCTGTGAGTTGGCTTCATCCTTCTACCAAAGGCTCATGCTGGTTTTCACTCTTCTGTTATAACTGTTCTCTCTGGTTTCCAGGACATTCTCCCTGATCTTGCTCCTCTGACTGCAGTGATAACTGCTCCTGAAGGGCTGACCCCTGGAGGCAGCAGCCGGGCCACTCACGGGCTCTTCCCTGATATGGGACCTGGATGGCACCTTATGGCTTCCACATTTGTAGCCTACTTTTGCCCTGGTCTTCTAAGTCTTTTCCAAATTAGAATTTCTTTTGTTCTGATTTTAACTTTTTCTTTATATTTAATGATGTGAACTTCTACGGTAAATCTAAAAAAAAATAACATTCATCGAAGGCCAGCTATGAGTCTAATGCTATGTTAACCATTTCCATGAATTATATTTTTTTTTCCACAATAGCTATGTAAAATACATTAGGAATCTCAATATGAGGCTAGGAAAGATTGAGCTTAATGCTCATGTCTGTTTGACATGGATACCTACACGTATAACCACTATGCCATGTCTCTTAAATCCTTCATGAAGCAAGGCAAAAATAATTTACTAATTTAAGTGAAGACAAGAACATATTCAACTCTACATTCTTTTTCAGTACTGTGCACTGGAAGAAGAATGCTATGGGAAGTTAGCACCAAACAACTACATTAGAGCCAGTGAGTTTAAGCTACCCTTTTTAAAATGCTAAATTTTTCCCTAAATTCATTTTAGGTTGTATCCTTAGAGAGTGCTCAACTATTGCTTCTGACTGTCTCGGCTCCATCCTTACACCTATCCACCATGGCTTTTGGATTTCTTTGCGTCTCTTCATCATAAGCATCCATCTATCTGCTTTTAATTCCGCTCCCACCCCCACCCCCCCGCTCTCTTCCTTGGCTCTGCTCTGCTCTCACAACCCTGGTCTTTCAGGTCTTGCAGCACAGACAGTCCCTCCTCTAGCTTTTGAGTGAATGAAGGTACCTTGTGGGAGCAGATCTGGTTTCCTTCACGCTGGGCTTGGTTAGTGGATGTTTTCTGTGCAAATTAGGATACAGTCCGGAGCTTTGATGGCACACAGTTTGGCTGGAGGGTGCATGGGTTGAGTGCCCGTCTCACTTCCCAGCTTAGTTGGGTATCCTTGCTCAGGGCCACACAACCTACACAACCTTGCATGGTGACCCTTGTACCAGGCAGCTGTAGCTTGGATCAGCTACCTAATTTCCAAGGTTTCTCTGCTGCTCTAACCTGCTATGGTATCTATTGGTTTATTTCTGCGAACCTAGAACCTAATGAACTTAGATGTGGCGAAGGTAACAAAATGCATCTTTGACCAAAAATTCTAGTAGTCTTTCCAGAAGTCTGCCATTGTTCCTAAAATTTTCTTCAGTACTGTGTCTGATATGTTCATTATAATTTTATATGTAAAACACTGGAAACAAACTAGCTATCTGGCTGTTGGAGAATGAATAACTGACCCACTTGATGTCATGATAAAAAAATAATTTTGAAGTTTTGGACAATTGCTGCTGATAATAAGTGTTAAAATTTCAAAAATATTTTCTAAATTCTACATATATTGTGATTGCTCCATAAAAAATGTATGTAGGGTGATTTGAAGGAAACATTTAAAACTGCTATTAGTTGTTATACTGTACAGTTATGGATGGGTTTTTCTAACATAAGAAAAATTTAATATGCTTCTTTTGCAATTACACAATAAAATTCCTTCAAATTCATTTTCTTATTTTTAAAAAATCTGTATTAAATTGCAAAAGTTTTTACTTGTCAATATAAGGACTAATTGATGGTGGTTTATAAGCTAAATCAAGCATAGAATCCCATAAGATATTGTTGCATAAGAGTATTGCAATTCCAGGTCGAGGGTGTAGAATTCAATCTATTCAAATCTGACAGCAGAAGCATAAGCCTAGGTTGGATTTGGATAGGTAGTGCAGAATCTTACCAGCTTAATCACAAAATGTCGTGATATAAGAAGTTACATCATGCTAAGTCTGTAAGAAGCTGCTCAGGGAATGGCTCACATTGAATCATCCTGGAAGCAGCTCCCAGCTCCTGTATGCATATCATAAGCCTAATTGCTGTCACAGGTGCAAGATAGATAACTCTGTTTTTCTTAGTTGAGGGATTATACTGCACCCTTGAGAAGGTTTTCAAGTAAGAATAGACATGATAAATAAATTTATAATTTTGTGTAAGTTGGATCCACATAGGTATGACAATAAGTTCTCTAACCATTCTGCTTTTTTGCCTGCTTTTTCTTTTTCTGTTTTTAAATGTTTAAAATAATTAAAAGAGTGGGCTTCAAAGTATGTGCTTGGACTCTTTAGGTCTCCCAAAATCCTTTCAAGGGAACTGTGAGGTTAAGAGTATTTTCATTATAATATAAGATGCTGCATGCTTTATTTTCATGTTATTTGCCTGTTAAGAGCCTGAAACTTTTAAGGAAAACAACTGTCAGTTTGTTGTCAATCATAAAACTTCAGCTTTCAAGAGATAATTAAATCTTTGTGTCTTTCATTGTGAACTTGACAGCTTCCCAACATTTACTGAGATTGGAGGTAATATTAACA
>CAUYSK010076755.1:0-33941 GCA_963575035.1 Avahi laniger
TGGGAACCACTGGTTTAGAGTTATACGTGTAATCATTAGCAGAACAGAAAATAAATAAAACTGGCCCAAATTGGGTAAAGGTAGAGGTGCTGGGGGTATTGTAGAAGAGTAAATCACGCATCTTTTATAGATGCACATTGATGGATTTTGGCCTAAAGTGATAAATCTGAAGAGGCACTATCATTTTAATGTGGTAACATTTTGAAAATTATGTGTGATAAAGTAAAAAATGAACCCACTGGAAGGTAGGCTGCAAGAGGAAACAGAATTGAAACAGAAGCTACAGCTGGCAAAACTGTGCTAAAGAAAACTCCCAAGAAATAAACTGTAACAAACCCTGACACATAAGACACACCATCTAAGCTCATTGCTGTGGTCTGGATGTTGCATCCATCCAAAACGCATATGTGAAAATCCTCGCCCCAAGGTGATGGTATTAGGAGGCAGGGTCTTTTGGAGGTGATTAAGGCAGGAAAGGGGAGCTCTCATGAATAGGATTAGTGCCTTTTTAAAAGAGGACCCGCGCCATCTCTCCGCCACCACCCCGAGCTAGCCAGTCCCGGCTACCATGTGAGGACACAGCGAGCAGGTGCCACCGATGAGCCAGAAAGTGAGCCCTTGTCACACACCAAATTTGTTGGCACCTTGATTTGGGACTGCCTGGCCTCCAGAACTGTTGTTTATAAGCCCTCAGTTTATAATATCTTGTTGCAGCAGCCTGAATGAACTAAAACACTAACTCAGATGGATATGTTCTCAGCAAACCGTGGACACACTGATCTCACAGTAACCCTGCCCAGACCTGTGTTCCTCGTGTGTTCTAAAGGGAAGATGCTGTTCCGGCAACTCGCCCAGTTTACAGGTTGACCGAGCCTCCTCCTAAGACTCTTCCCACAACCCAAGCCAGCTCCTGTAATGATACTCTTCCTGGATCACCCCATTTCAGAAGTGTGCAGTTTCCCGTGGGTGTTCCCTTGCAAGCTACTGCAAGTGTGTTCCCAAGGGTCTGGGGCTGCTGAGCTTTAACATTTGAAATGTAACTTAAAATTTAAAATTCAGAATCTTTCCTTGTTGGTTACCTTTCCTCTGGCCTGCCCAAAATATCCATCTGCCAGCAGGGATACTTGGAGTTGTCACAGAGACAATACAGACGGGCTAGATTTTGGCTTGAGAGGGGATATTTCTGATGCCTTTGTCACCGCCTTCTTTGACACTTGGAGGGCAAACCCGGGGGACCCAGCTCCAGGAAGTGGTGAAGCCTTTGAACAGGCACATCTCCCGCGTGTACCGTGCTTTAGGAAGAGCTTTTACGTGCTTCGCGCATTGGATGTTCTGCAATTACGAGAGTGGCTCTGATGTTCCCGCCGTGCGGGAGAAGGGACAGTTGGGAGAGAGTCAGTGACCTGTCCCAGTCTTTCCTTTCCTTGGGAATAGTCCTCTGCTTTGCCCAGCCTGGGCCAGGATGGGAGCTGGCTGTGGGGCGAGGTGAGATTGGCCCTGGGCAGCTCCCAGGCGGTCTGGGGTGGGAGTGGATACGCCAAGAGCCAGGGAGGCTCGTTCCCCTGATGGTAGGTGTGTGACCAGGCCCTGCGCCCCGTCACTCAGAAGCTGCAAGGCAGCCTCTCCACACCTCCTGGGACCAGTGTCACTGAGTTGCCACCAAGAAGGACATGTGTCCCTTTTCCTCCCCCCACGACTGGCTTCCCCACAGGGTTTGTTGCAGGGGTGCCTTTTCTGCATGTCTGGGGTCTCCTGCCACACTCCCAGCCATTGGGGTGCACAGTCTCAGACCTGCGGCCACTCATGCCCAGATCCCCCCACCTGGAATTTTCTGTTGAGGCTTAGGGCCTAAGAAGTGATCGGGAAGTGGATCGGGAGGTGCCCCCCTTCCCTGGCACCTCTGGGATGACAGCATATTTTCATGACCCCATGAGCGTGCCATAGGTCGTGTTTCACTGAGACCCTCCGTGGGTGGGAGGGCCCCAGGGAAGGGGAAGGACGGAGGCCCCTGGTCTCACTGCTCCACACAGGCCTCAGAGCAGAGTCAGCTGGGTGGGGGTGGGGAAGGAAAGAGTGTCCTCACTGTTCCAGAATGTTCTGTCCACTTGGGCTCAGACACCCTGTGAGGAGGGATCCAAGAACAGCCCAATGTAGCGATACCATTCTCCTCTCACAGACTCTGTGCCAGGTTTGTCATCTGGGACAAGAGGTCAGGTCCCTAGATCTTTCCCCTGTCCTTCTTGGGGAAAAAAAGTCAAAATGACCCAGAGCACAGAAGCTGTCGTTCCTCAGATGATCCCAAACCAGACACTTGCCGGTTTGTCTGTCGCGTGCAGTACCCGGCGCGTGAAACAGACCTGGGCTCCTTTGCTCTGTGAGTCCAACGAAGGACGGGAGCCTCGGTCATCAGTGTCCCTGACTCGCCAGGTGGCTGTCATCACTCAGGCGGCCTGTGTCCGAGGGAAGGCTGGCAGGACTGCCATGGGCTGGGCTGACCGTTTCTTCGAACAGCCAGCTCTGGAAGCAGCAGGGCCGTTGTTCTGTGAGTGTCCCGTGCTCCGGCTCAGTAGTGCCCGCTGACAGCCGCCATGCCTCCCCTCGCCGTGGGAGCGCTGGCTCGCAGCTTTGGAGCGGCGAGGCCGCGGAATCTGTAATCAGAGAAGTCACGCCGCCAGCACGTCTCCAACACGACATCGTGGGTGGAGGGTGAGGGAGGAGAAGGAGACATTGCAGTGACGCGTTCTCCCTTTCCGTGTCAGGACGCGGCTTTTTTCAGACTTGCAGGGAAAGACGGACTATTTGCAGGCTGGTCAAGCTCACCAAAGGGTAAAACCCCAAATGCGTCTGTCGCTGATGGTGACAGAGAGGTCATTTTTATTCCAGGTCAGGAGATGGTAAAAGGTGCAACTCTCTTAAGCACCCGCCCTAATCAATGGCGGCAGAAAGCTGAACATTAGCCTTCACGTGGGTGGGTTTTCGCAGCTCAAACACCCGACGTAGCTGCTCAGCCACCCCCTCCTTTCTGTCGCTCCCAAGGACTCTGATCAAGACCAAATAAGGCTTCCGAGTCCGCTGGGCCAGCTACTCTCCAGCCCGGCCCTGCGTGACGGGGGCTGGTGCAGACCCTTCTCCCACCGGAGACCCGTGGGCATTAGAGTGTGTTTCCTAAACCCCGCAGCTCGAGGTTGTTGTTCCATGTCCAGCTGGAAGGGGTGGTCTGGGAGATGGTGTTTAGACACTGAAGTGTCCGGGCATTGCAGTGGCTGTGGGGACAATGGCAAAAGACCATGTGATCGTTTGGGCTCCGAAAGTGAGGCTCCGTTGCCTTGTCCCCAGGCCTTCTTCCTCTGCAGCCACCACTATGTGGACAAGCTTCCCAATCTGCTCTTGGGAGCCTGGGCCTTGCTCTATGCTGTTCGCCAACCTCCCCCTAATTCCCCAGGCGTGGACGGCAGCTCCTGGCCCACTGCCTGCCCCTGCCAGGGCCTTCTCCTAGGCAGCCCCTGCCCCGTGCAATCCCTGACTCTCTCCACCTGGGTCCCCAGGCCGGGACGTCCCAGTGCAGCACAGCAGCGTGCTGGGCCTCTGACCGCTTACCTGGGCTCCCCTCCTGCCAGGCTCTGCGCACAGGGCATTGTGCTTCCCTGGACACGTCTGCCGCTGTGGCCTGGTGACACTCCCAGGATGGGCCACCAAGCCCACCCTTTGTGGAAACAGTGTACACTTTTTGCTCAGTGGGTTAGGATTGCCCAGGGGAAGGCGTCTCCTCTTTTCATGTGAAGAAAAACATAAAACTAGAGCATTCCGACAGATGCTGCACCCCCAAGACCTGTGTTCTCCCGGGGAACTGCTGCTCTGGGGCTGACCTCAGGCTCCAGAGGGCTCTCGCCCACCCAGCCAGACAGATGGACACCACGGGGAGGCTCAGAAGTTGTCCTGATGTCCATCGTCACCCGTCTTTCCACGTCAGGGCAGACACACGGGCCGGCTGCCAGCACCGCGTGTGCCCTTGGCAGGCCTTCCCTGGAGTGTGGCTGAATGAAGAGAAGATGCCCAAGGAGAAAAGAGGGAGGTAGAAAGGGAGGGGCTTTTCCATTCCCGCCTCCCCCAACACACCCGAAACAGAGCCACGAGCCGCCCTGGAGCTGGGGACTGCTCGTTAGCAAGTAATCACACATCCAGGGAAGGTGCTGCGGCCAAGCCCGTCTTTAGGGGAAGGGATTTGGGCATCTCTGAGAGCATTTGGCAAACGTCCCTCGTAACTCCTCAAATTCATCTCTCACCCCTTTCAGGAATCTTCTGCTCCCACCAAATCGAGGCCCCTTTACTCCCTACCTGTGCTCACCACGACAGCCCCACCCCGTGTCCCCCTGCTTTGCCCTGTCCTCTGGCTTGCAGGGACAGGAATTGGTGGGGGTGTGAGTCAGCTACGGTCACAAAGTGCCACCGATTGGGTGGCTTAGACACCAGGAATTTAGTGTGTCACAGTTCTGGAGGCTGCAAGTCTGAGATCAGGTGCTGGCTGGGTTGGTTTCTTCTCAGGCTGCTCTCTTGGCTTGTAGGTGGCTGTCTTCCATTTGTGTCCTCACACGGATGTCCCTCTGTGTGTGTCTGTGTCTGCACTTCCCCCTTTTATAAGGACACTGGTCATTTTGGATTAGGGCAAACCCTACTCCAGTATGACTTCATTTAACTAATGACATCTGCAGCGACCCTATTCCCAAATAAGGTCCCATTCTGAGGTCCTGGGGCTTAGGACTTCAACATAAGGCTTTGGGGGGATACACTTCAACCTGTAGTAAGAGGTTTCAGGGATCTTCGAGCCTCGAGAACCTGCACGAACACTGGAGCGAGGGAGTTCCAGGGACAGCCACTCGTCTTTGCACGAACCTGCCACCTCATTTCCATCTGTTTCGTACGGGAATTCATGTCTGACCAGAAAGAGGTTAAAATCTACTCTAAGAGCTGAAGTCCATGTTCCCAGTGGGACTCCAGCCCACCTTGAGGGCTGTGCTGGGTCCGTCCTCTATCATGGCAGGTACCACATTACGTGGGCAGGTCATACGGCTGTGGTGGCACAGTGTGGCAGCCAGGAAGAGCCTGCTCCCGAACTCCTTAAGAATTTCAGAGGAGAGAACACATTTCCCAGCAAAGTGAAATTGAAGCTGGGCCGATGTCTGGAGGGGTTGGATCATGGGAAGGCAGGGCGTTGGGAAGGCAGGATGCAGCTCCGGGAGGTCGGGGCCGTGATGTGCTGAAGGACTAGCGCGTGGCCCCGTTTGTCAGAAGCGAAGGAGTCCTGCCCAGTGACACGGGCACGGGGGAGCTGTGCCCGCCTGCTACGGAGCCAGACCCTCTGGGGTCGGTCCGGTACTCTCAGGGCTTTTCCCTGTGAAGTGTGTAGGTGCGAGTGGTGTTTTCGGATGACTAACGGGCGTCAGAGCACAGACAGCTTGGGGTTTCAACAGACTAGCGAGGGCCCAGGCGTGATCACTTCAAGGCATCCGCATATCTGGGGCTCTCCCCAGGAGAAGGCACGTCTGCTGACGGGACAGGAAACCACTGACGTAGTGGGAGGCTCTGGAGGACTCATGAAACAGCCGTGGAAGGTGAGGAGACACATGGCCAGGGAGGACATGGGGATTTGGAGGTTGTTCCTGTGACAGAGCTTCAGCGGGCAGAGGGGACAGTGACAAAACCCTGGGAGACCCCACGTTCAGTGGGCAGGACAAGGAAGGAAGGAGGGAGCCCAGTGAGCAGGGGATCGTAAACCCCCTGGGGTAGGAACCATTTCTGTCCTGCAGCTATAGCCCAGGGCCCAGCAGTGCACCTGGCACATTGTAGGTGCTTAGTAATACTAATTCAGTGAAGGAAGGAAAAGTGGTATAGAGCTCCCTCAGCCAAGCTTGAAGGAGATTTTAGGAAGATAGATAGTGATCAACCATGAATTAGCACGCGTAGGCCATTGTATTTGTGTCCTAGACCTGCCACAACAAAGGGCCACCAACTGGGTGGCTTAAAACAACAGAAATTTATTTCCTCACAGTTCTAGAGGCCAGAAGTCCAAAATCAAGGTGTTAGCAGGGCCACACTCCCTCCGAAGGCTCTTCCTTGCTTCATCCAGCCTCTGGTGGTGCCAGGTGGCTCTTGGCTGTGACAGTGTCGCTGCACTCTCTGCCTCTGTCTCTCCAGGATGACTTCATTTCAGGGTCTGTACCTTAATTATATCTGCAAAGACCCCATTCCAAATAAGATCTCATTCTGAGGTTGCAGGTAGACATAACTTTGGGGGGTGGGGCACCATTCAACCCTCACAACCATAGATTGACATTTTCGAGAGTGAAGAAGAGAAAGCAACATGATGGCAGTTAGAACAAGTGACAGGATGGAGAAAGACGTCAACGATTTGTTGCAGTCTTTGCAAGTAGAGGCAGGAGAGAGGAAAGATTGGAGATGTTGGCAGGGGAGGAGGGTGACCGAGAAACACGTAATTACACGGACCAAGTTTAGAAATAATGTGCAAGGTGGCCGTGTGCTCAGTTTTAGCAAGAACAAAGGAATAGTAATCGAGAAAGGAAAACAACAAATTCGCTGATTTTATTTATTTTTTTGCAAAGTTGGGACACACAGTGTCTCGTCATGCTGTATGCAAACATTCTAACTCAAGCTCACTTTAGTGTTCTGGGGCTGCCATAGCAACCACAAACCAGGTGGCTTACAACAACAGGAATTTATTGTCTCACAGTTCTGAAGCCAGAAGTCCGAAATCAAGGTGTCGGTACCTGAGACTGTGGGGGAGAATCCTTCCTTGCCTCTCCTGGCTTCTGGTGCTGTCGGCGGTCCCCCTCCCCCCTCCCCCGGCACTCCTGGGCTTGTGGACACATCACTCCGATCTCTGCCTCTGTGGTCACACAGCCTTCTTCTGTGTCTAGTCTCTGTGTCTCTTCTCCTATTCTCATTGGCTTACGGTCCACCCTACTCCAGCATGCCTCATGCTCACTAATCACAACCGCAATGACCCTACTTCTAAATAAGGTCACATTCCTAGGTAACAGGGGTTAAAACTTTCATGTCTTTCTGAGGGACACGCAGTTCATAACAAACGTGGTTTACAGAGCTCCAGAAGTCTTTTTTCCAAAAGTCTTAGACACAGCACCTTAAGGAACCCAGGGAGCTTCCCTGGAATCACAGAGCAATTCAGTGTCCGAGTGGGCTCCTCGCTCAGGCCTGAGCATAGTCGCACCCAGAGACTCCCCGCTTGGTGCCACGGGGCTCTGGCCATAAATAGCAGTGGCCAAAACAGCGTACGTCTATCATCCGTGATTGACGCCAGCTTGGAGGGTGCACCCAGGACACCCTCAGAGAACAGCATCCACACGCTCCCCCAACTCCCCGCCGGGGCCTCCTTGAGCACCCCCTGTGACCAGGCAGCAGTCACACAGGCCACAACTCCAGTTCTCAGTGGACAGGGATTGAGGACAAGAACCAGAGACTTTTTCTTCAACTTTAGCAAGCTCCCAGACTCCTGCCTGCAACCGGAATCATAAGCGCACGGACCGAAAAGATGTTTCGCGGACTGACAGCTGGCCCCAAACTACCAAATGCCAGGAATTTCAGAAATACAGGGCTGTCCAGAACAGCTGCTCAGAGGTGTGGATATATTGCCGAACAGGTTGGTAGAGGAGAGGGGGCGATTCCAGCCTAATCCCTGGGAGAACCTCATATGCTTGGACATCTGGAATCCTTCCAGGATTGGCTGGGAAAACTGGGATTCCCTCACCCGTCCAGCGTTTGCCCTGCGTCGCCCCCTGGTGGGTGTTTTTGACGATGCCCCTTTGGGAAGTCGAGCTCAGGCAATTCCAAGAAGGGTTGGTTCCAGGAGGAGGCAACAGGCTTCAGAAAAAGAGGAGACATCGAGATCATCTATGGCCTATCTCTGGGTTCCAAAGATAGGGAAATGGAGGCCAAGACAGTAAGTGACATCGCCATGGTCGCAGAGCTGCAAAGGGCAGATTGAGATTAGAATCTTTGGCCAGTCTACCACACACAGTGTCACTTAACGTCACCACGAACGTGGTTCTTTCCACCTCATCGTGTCTGTAATTGGAAAACAAATCGGGTGGGATGAAGTTTTACCTCTTTCCACACCTGCGTGCTGCTGGCGATAGGTTAGTCATTAGGTAGAAAATAGGGAAACCACCATATTTTAGTTACCTTTTCAAAGACTTCTGCTGTAGTGAGCTGTTTACCTTCTAGAAACTGTGTTTCTTTTTAATCAGTGACAATGTGGAGTTTTTAAAGCATGAATGTTCTGGAGGAGGGATGGAGTGAGAGCGTGCTCTTGCAGGAAAAATTTCTTACGGAAACAGGGCGGCCTGTCCCAGCATTTCCCAGGCTTGTGTGGGGAAGTTGCCGCTTTCCAGAGACTTGTGGGTGCTTGTCTTCCAGTCACAAAACCAGAAACTCAGCATTTTCAGACAGCGGGGATTCCTCCTCTGTACACTTTTAGGATTTGCAAATGTCTTCGAGAGTTTGCCATTTAGCGAGGCCCCCCCCACTGGTGCCTTGGGGATGTCTCCAGACCTGAAAGTGCAAGTGATCCACGCAGATGTGCAGAACAAAGCTTGTTTATGGAGCTAGCGATATTTAGCATGGCTTATTTATACTCAATCCAGAAAGGCTTGGAAGCTGCTGCAAAGAAACCACACATATACGACAATGTTAACGCAACAACAAATCAAGACTGTGCAAAGGAAGACAAAGCAGAACCCAGTGTCGTTACTGAGACTCATCATTGAACTTGGCCCTGAACTTCCTAGTAGCCACTGGATTGCATAATATCCATTATTAGAAAGATAGCAGCCTGGTAGTTTTTTAAAGGCATTTTCTCCTGGGGGAAAAAGTCTTTTGTGGAAGTTTCTATTGGGATTCCTGGGTGACAAAACAAGCCCCACTCTTGATAACAATTTCAGCCCCAGTGCAGAAACAATCTTAATAATCTTCATCTGGCTGTGTCTTGTAATGACCTCAATTAAATTGAAGGGTGTAACCATAAGCACAGACATACTGAAGCAACTCTTCTAGGACCAAAGTAACAGGGTCCAGATAGGCGCCTTCCTCATAAGTGAGCGTCATGGAGGGATGGAACATAAATCCATCTGGGCCTGGAAACCGTCGCCAGGCATGGTTAGCAGATGGTGGGGAAGTCCTGAGCTGCACAAAGCATTCCTTGGGAGCGCAGCTTCAGAACCTCCATGCACATCATGCGTCCATTGCTTCAAAAGCTTGTATCACAGGGCTGGCCCAAGTGATACCTGCAGGGTGATTCTTTCTGTGGTTTTTAGGGGTAACCCTCATGTAGGGACATAGCACACAGCAATTAGCCTGTGTTTAAGCACTCAGGATGTCTGAATTTTTATTGCCTGTATGCACTAACTATCGAAAGTTGCAGTTTTTATTAAACTCACTCTCCTACAGACGCCTGTGTAGTGTGTGTTAGAGAGCCGGGCTCAACTCTGAGGATAATGCAACCCACATGTTGAACTGCTTGCTTCACTGCCTTACAGAAATATCTCAAGTAGCGAGTATTTTCTTACTGCCCTGTTAGAAAAACATGCGCCGAGCACACACTGTTTGCTTTTTGCACCCTTTGCCATTACAAAAACATAACGGCTGTGCGGGAGTGGCTGTGTAGCTGACACCCTGGACATCGCTTTGGGGAGATCAGTGTTTTCCTGACAAAGCAGACACCGCAACAATGATGATTTTCCGTAATGTATTTCAGTATATTGTGCTACCCAGTTAAATCCGTTAAGTGGCTAATTGACTCTGTGGTTAGCTTCTCCTCAAGCAGAGAAAAGGCAAGTGGCTTGTGCTTGCTGCTTTTAATACACCTTGAAGTCCCAGCCCATGGAGTCCAGTTTCGGGAGGACACCTGCTGGGGTGGGAGGCTCTGGGGGGCCACCCAGCACAATCGCACTTCGTTCCCTGGAGTGTGTCCTCTAGGATGAAACCCTGGGGTAGGGGGGATGTACACGCACTCGTAAAATGTTCATTTCTCCTTCCCCAAACAATGGCTTACTGTTCACCAACGAGGCCAGGAGGCGTACGGACCCAAATAATTAGTGCAGGCTCCTGGCTCATTCAGGTGTGGAGTGTGGGAACACCAGACCTCTCGGCTCACAGAAAAGAAGAAAAACCTGCCAGGTTCCCTGGCAGGCCCCAGACACAAATGGTGAGGGACTGACCAAACCCTTTTCTCCAACGTTTCTTCTTTTGAGACAGGGTCTGGCTCTGTTGCCCAGGCTGGAGTGCAGTGACACAGCCATAGCTCACTGCAGCCTGAAATTCCTGGGCTCAAGCGATCCTCCTGCCTCAGACTCCCAAGTAGCTGGGACTATAGCCATGTGCCACCACACCCAGCTAATTTTTAAATTTTTTGTAGAGATGGGGATCTCAATATGTTGCCCAGGCCAGTCTTGAACTCCTGGTCTCAAGTGATCCTCCCACCTTGGCCTCCCAAAGTGCTGGCATTACAGGTGTGAGCCACCATGCCTGGCCTCTCCAACCTATATTTATCCTTTTTCTTGACCCACCACTGAAGCAGGGTAGGATGGGAGGAGAAGGGACCCTGGGGAGAAAAAGAGGCCCCTGTATTATGTGAAGATGTTTGTGATCTGGCAAAACAGGAATTTGGCCAGATTTTCTTTTGACAAATCTAAAAGATTTTCAACACTTTAAATATATTTTCAATCTTATCTGAAAAACAGACTAAAATGTGAAACTTAGTATAGACTACTGATAAAAATGGCAAAGCACTTCATCCTGAATAATAGAAATAGTATGCAAATCCATGTATGTGATCTAAATGGTGTGTATGTGTGTGTGTGTGTATCTACCATGTGCTACATAACCAATGGTTTAGTCGATGATGGACCACACATATGATGGTGTTCCCGTAAGATTATAATGCTGTACTGTACCTTTTCTATGTTTAGATATGTTAAGACACAAATACAACCATGTTTCAGTTGTCTACAGTGTTCTGTACAGCACCGTGCGGCACAGGTTTGTAGCCTAAGAGCCCTGGGCCATACCATACAGTCTAAGTGTGTGGAAGGCTGTGCCACTAGGTTTGTGTAAGTGCGCTCTGGGATGTTTGTACGATGAAATCACCTGACAACGCATTACTCAGAATGCATCCTCATCATTAAGCGACACATGACTCTACCTATCAATATTTCCGGAGGGATCAGTGGTCACAACGACGAACACGCCTTTCTCATTATGTTACAGGGTTTTACGTGTATAACTCAGGACATGTCCAAATTATGCTAATCACTCACACATCAGTTTGTTTAGCTCTGGGTACACGGACACAGAGGCCGGCCTGGTGTCTTGTTCCATCTCTGCGGCAGTGTGGGGACACGGTCATGGGGACAGAGTCGAGCCAGTGAGGGAGAACAGGCCCTCCAGCCCCGTGAGGCTCTGACGTCGCTGGTCTTCCATTTGTGCCTATTCCTGGGGGAGAAGCAGCTGCCGGACGCCTCCGCCCGGGCTTGGCGTCAGGACTCAAGGGCTCCTTGAGGCCGACGTCCACCTCCCACGGCGGAAGGGCAGCAGGGACATCCACAACAGGAGCCGCGCAGGATCTGCAGGACGTTTGATCTGTAGAAGAGGACACCTGGCAGGAAGGTGACAGTCTTGAACTGTTTGAAGGGACGGTCATGGGACAGATGAATTAGACTCGTTTCTCCCCCCTCAGGAGATGAAGATTGTAGGGAATTGTGTTTTGGTTGCACATAAAGGACAACTTTGTACCACCCAATCTGTCCCAGTGAAGGAGTCTGTCCCCAGGGCCTACACAGTGACCCGGAGGGACACAGTGGAAAGGACTCAGGCTCCTGGGGAGGGGGTCAGTGGTCTTCAGGCCTCCTTCCACCGGAGCCTGTGAGCTGTGGAGCCGCCTTAGAGCAGGGCGAGGCGGCCAACCCCACCCCCAGCCTCGGTTTTATGTCCGTTCCAGCCCGTCTGAAAATTCTCTAATAGGGTGATTGGAGTATATTTCACAGAGTTTTATTTTTGAACCTTTTGAATAGGATTTTACTTTTTGAAGGGTTTGGAGAAATCCAAAACCATATAAAGTTTATTTTAATTTCACATATGTTACAGATCAAAAGAATCATCATGGAAAAAATACCCTAATGATTTGAGATGATCTAATTCCTGTAGCCTTTTTCAGAACATTCCGCGGCCCCAACCAGAGGCCATGAACAATTCTTTAAGGTGTATTGACAATGACAGGATGTGCTGCCATTATCACAGCAAAAAAACATGGGTTTTTGTTGTTTTAAAACCTATTTGTATTGTTAAGAAGTAATTTGGTATACGTGTTGTTTTTATAAAAGAAATTAAAAGGGCTTTTGTAGCAGAGGCAAAAACATTTTCCAGATACCCATGATTCATCCACCAACGACTTTATGAATATCTGTTTCATTACATTTATTACATTTTCGGCAGCAACTGAAAAGAAATGAAAGTGGAAAAAATAATCAAAATTAATGATAGCCTTACAAAGTAATAGGAACTTTCTAAAAATGAAAGCTGTGTCTATTTCCAAGCTGTGAAGAATTTATATTAAAGTTATGCTATTTTAAAACATTCCTTACAGCAGCATAAAACTTGGGTCTCATGTTCCTGGAGGTGCATTAGCGTCAACTTGAGTAGCTGGGGTGGTGCTGCTATGTTTCCCAAAGTGTGTTCTCGGGAACACCAACCCTACGAGCTGCTCCTCAGGTGGTTCCTTGGGGTTTGTGGTCAAAAAAATTGGGAAAAGCTCAAGGCGACTTCTCTGACTTGGAGAGTGATAAATTTCCATGACCTATAAAGACTTTGAGATGTCTTATAACAAACCTCCCACCCCGGCATCCCATCTGTTAATATCTCTTGGAAGATATTTTGGGAAACTCTGGGAATAAGGTTAAGAATACCGGATTGATTGCCAGGAAATTTGGTGCTGGTGCTGGTTCTACTACGAACAGGTTTGTGGGTCTTGGGCCAGCCACTTCCCCTTTCTGTGCCTCGGTTTCTCCGGGTGTATACAGAGTTAGGGATGTGCCATCTGCAGCAGTTAAGGTTGGTATTCACAGTTATTCACCCCCCGTTCCCTGTTAAGGGTTTATACATCCCTGCTCCTTGACTTCAGGCTCAGCCGTGGGGCCTGCTTTAGCCAGTGGAATGTGGGCACATGGGACTTGAGCCTGGTGCTTGTGGAAGCCCTGAGAGGCACTGTGGGAGCTTTGGCCAGCTCTCTTCGCTTTGCTCTGCCTCGAGAACCAGAGCACGGTTGCTTCTTGAGCCTGGGTCCCAGAATGGGAAGATGTGTGGAGCAGAACCACAGCAGTGACCCTGTAACATAGTGAGAAAGACGTGTTTGCTGTTGTAGCCCTGAGAATTCGGGGCTGTTTGTTACTGCAGCACTGATGACTAACACACCAGCTCAGGACCCCCAGCTCCGATATTCTAGCTCCTAGTCTTCCATCCTTGTCAGCTTCTTGCCCACAAAGACCCCCATGACACTTCGCCCTTGAAAAATCTCCAAGCAGCCCCTTTCGCCCCCTACAGATGGAAGTTTAACAACCTGCTGTGTGGGCACAGCAAGAATGTAGGTCTGCTCACTCTAGGGTTTGGAAGATATGTGCTTTTCTGAAGCCTGTGGGTGCTTGAGTCAGGAGTCTAGGGGTCTGGAGGCCTGAGAAGCCCCCGAGGAAAGAACCCATGCAAAGGTAAGAGCCAATAGGTCTTCCAGTCCACATTAGCATAATACTGTCCTGGCATAAGGGGTTCTGGAACCTTCCAGGACAGGGACAGAAGGAGCCAGGGAAATACTGAGTTTGGACTGTATGTGATGGAGCTGGGGAACAACTTTGCCATTCGTCTGATCACCCAGTGGCTTGCAGCACCAGCGGTGGGAGTCCGGTCCTCTGCGTGGACACTGTCAAGGCCCTGGCCTCCGCAGCCCCAGGCAGGGCTCGCTGGGTGTGGCTGAGGCCCACTGTTGGGCTGAGTGTGGAAACAGAGCCATGGACATCTCGTAATATCAGCGCAGGGAACGTGAAAAGAAGAAAGTAAAGGATGCTTCAGGGTGGCTCAGAGGCCCATGTCCCACCTCCAGACATAGAATTTAGGGAGGATGCTTCAAGCAGGCTTGGGGTCCTGCAATGTTAGGCACAGGCAAAGCCAAGAATGTGGGTTGTATCATGACCGTGATACGGATGTTTACCCTGGCGGAGGGGGGACGGGGCAAGAATAACATGCATGGGGACACCTGCCTTTTAATAACTGCTTTATAAATCTTTCCTGAGGGAATAATTCAAGAGGGTGAAGATGTACAAGCATTCAGGAAATGCTCATTGCGGGGTTGTTTATAATATCCTGACATTGTATGGTGTTGTAGGAGTTGTTAAATCAGGTCCCATTCTTAAATGGAACTCTCACAGTCCCCAAAAAGCACGAGCTGCATTGGAAGGTGTTTCCGTGGAAAGACGTGTTCACACACGAGGCTGCCAGCGGTGAGGGTGCTCCTTCTTCTAATTAGGTAAAACCATCTGTAGTGATCCTTGCAGGGCAGGAAGGGAAGAAGTCGAAGAGGCTCTTCTTTTTTTGCTTTTACACATTTATGCTTTTGGACATTTTATAATTAGCAGGTACTTCTTTTAGGGAAAACAACGACAACAACAACAATAAAGATATTTCCATTCTGAAAAAAAAAAGTGCCTTTTCCCCCAAAGAAATGGCTGAAGTTGCTTGTGAACGGCGCCCTGGCTTCTCAACCTCTGCTGCGACAGGGAGGTTTTCCTGCTTTATTTTTCCAATTGATATTGGGGTGAAAACCACGCAAAGCGAGTTACTTTTGGATCCGTGGTAACTTACTCATAACTTTCCAGCAGAAAATTTTCCACCCTGGCACAAACGTAACGGATCCCCAAGGCACGTTACCGAAACTCCGGGGCAAACCTGCAGAGTGTTCGGGCGCCGGCCGCGCAGTCACACAGACGCGGGATTTGAGTCCTGTGATCGTGACGTCCTGGCTTTGAGCTGTACGTGTGCTCCGGGCCGAGTTTCCTCAGGTGACAGAGAGAGAAGCGCAACCCCCGCGCCCGCCTGGCTGTGAGCAGCTCCGCGGTGACGGCGGCGAGCTGGGCCGTGTGCTTACGCGCAGCAAGCGCAATAAAGGGGGCGCTCTGCGTCTTAGTTCTCTTTCCGTGCTTCTGCTTCCTGCTTGCGTTTCCTGCTCAATACAGTTTGTTTTTCGGCCTCATTTTTGTTCTAACACTCATAGTCAGTTCAATCTTTTTCCATAAGTTCTTTATGTTCAAATGAACAGTAGTAATTCTTCCCTTCTCTTCCTAATAAAAGCAGAGAACAAATGGCCTCGTATTTGTTTACCTGTATCTGTGCTGCCCGGTACGGTGGCCCAGCTGTGGTGTGGCCACAGCGACTGCCCCTCCAGAGGGCACAGGCAGTAAACCTTGGTGTCCACCTGCCCTCGGAGTGCACGCGCTGTGGCGGTGGCTGCCTCCACCTAGGTTTCGGAGGATATCTCGGGCGGTGGGGGCGGTGCCTGGCGGAGCATGGGAGTGGGGCTGCTGGCGACACTCGAGACTGGTAGAACCACGGGCATACGATTCCAGTCTGGGAGAGCCACAGCCATGAGACCCCAGCCCGGGAGAACTGCGGCACGAGCTTCGTCAGCGAAGCTGCAGGGCTGAGGCCACCCGAAGCCTTGGAGCCCAATCCCTACCCCTGTGTGTCCGGAGGCAGGACATGGAGTCAAAGATGATTAGTCTCAGGCCTCAAGATTTAATGCGGTTTGGACTTGACACCTATTACCCCGTTCTTCCTTCCCATTTCTCCCTTTTGCAGTAGATGTCTGTCCTATGTCTGCCCCACCATTGTATTTTAGAAGCACCTAACTTGTTCGATTTCGTGCTGTGCCTGAATCATACCCTGAGTCTTGCCCATGTCTGATTTAGATGATACGGAGATGAGACTTTGGACTTTAGACTTTTGAGTTGAGGCTGGAATGAGTTAGGACTTTTGGGGTTATTGGGATGGAATGAATGTATTTTGTATGTGAGAAGGACATGAATTTGAGGGGTCAGGGGCAGAATGCTGTGGTCAGAATGTGTATGTCTGCCCAAAATTCATATGTTGAAACTTAATCCCCAATGCAATAGTATTAGCAGGTGAGGCCTTTAGGGGGTGGTTAGGCTATGAGAACAGAGCCCCTAGGGATTCTATTAGCAACAGTCTTAGTCCTTCTTGTGTTGCTATAACAGAATACTCGAAACTGAGAAATATATAAAGAACAGAAATTTCTTGGCTCATGGTTCTGGAGACTGGGAAGTCCAAGATTGAGGCAGAGAACCTGGTAAGGGCCTTCTTGCTGCATCATCCCATGGAGTAAGGCATCACGTGGCCAGAGGGACAGCAAGAGAGGGTTGAACTTGCATTTATGACAGAGCCATGCTCACAGTAATGAACCTACTCCCTTAACAATGACATTAATCCATTCATGAGAGCAGAGCCCTCATGACCTGATTACATCTTAAAGACTCCACTTCTCTTCACTATTGCATTGAGAATTAAGTTTCCAACACACAAACCTGGGGAGACACAGTCAAACCACAGCAGCAACTTTACAAAGGAGGCCTGGGGGAGCTTGTTCATCCTTTCTGCCACATGAGGACACAGAGAAGACACCATCTATGAGGAATGAGACCTCACCAGAGCCCGATTCTGCTGGTACTTGATCTTGGACTTCCTGGCCTACAGAACTGTGAGTAATAAGTTTCTATTGTTTATGAATTGCTCGGTCTGTGGTATTTTGTTATAACAGCCCAAATGGACCAAGACACCTGCACAGGGAGATCCGTGTGTTAAGGTCATGGCTCAGTGCCCTGCCCCGTAGAGCTTAAAACATGGAGAGCCATTTTAAGAATGAAGCCACCCCACGTGATTTTATTGTCTGTTTCAGTTTTGTTTCATGATTGTACTATTATGTCTTTCATTATGCAAACAAAAGCACAACAACAAAAGAAAAGCCCCTTGACCTGGGGAGATTGACCTGGGGAGATCAAGGGCCTCCAGATGAGGACTCCAGTGGTCATGGGAGACCAGATGGCCCCTGTGTGGTTGGAGGTGGGCACACCCACCTCTGTCTCAGCCACAGCTGCGGCTCCACCCAACTCCCCTTCACCCGCCACAGGAGGGAAACCAGTTTCCAAGCCCCCATTTGTCCTCAGCACCCATCAGCCTGACGCCTACCAAGCAGAAGGATCTTCTCTCCCTGAGTCACACTCTTCCTCAAACTCTGTTTATTTGGCTTTGCCAGCACAGGAACTAAGTCAACAAGAGGGCTGGTGCACGGCACATCCTGGCAAACAGGCGGCAGCTAAAGGGAACACGTAATCCAAACACGCATCTCCGCAGCGGTTGCACGGTGTGATCCTCCACACCCCTGTGTGATTAGGGGGCCATCGTGCATCCTTCCCCATGTCGAGCCAGAAGACACCGGCAGGGAGGGAAGACCCAGGGCAGATGCCAGGGTCTGGGCTCCTCGAGGCATGGGTATCTCTGCTCGGCTTTCTTAAGAAAAGCCAAGGTGTGTGAAATAATTGGAACTGACATGAGCTATCAATACCTCTGCCCTGGAGGACACGCCCTAGTGCTGGCATGAATGACTGGGGGAGGGGCAGTGCTCACCGTCCGCACCTGGAACAAGGCAGGAAGGCGCAGTGAGGGGCTAGCCGGTGTCTCCACACCAGCGGACAAAGCATTTGTCTTCTCCTCCTTTCTCCAGAGTTGTCGATGGCTGAGGGTTGTTTGGGAAGGGAGTGGTGGACACGTCAGGAGATAGCAGCAGTGACCGGTCCAGCAGAATTGACCTCGTAGCCACAAACTGCCATTACGTTCCCCCCAAAGCCTGGCCTGGCCAGAGAATGCGCGAATTCAGATACAGCCAACAGTTTATTTATAAAATTGAAGTAAAAGAGTGACATTTGCATATTTTAATAAATTATGGGATCACGGGAGTTCAAGTGGCCGGCAGAAGGAAAAAATTAGAAGGCAACATGCCTCAATATTGAAAGAAATAAAACCAAATAAAATAATAAAGGGAAGCATCTTAGGAGGGGTCAGAGCAGGGGATGGCTGTACCACCGGCAAGGACAATGACATAAAAGTTCACCCGAATCATTGAGATTGCTCAGCCTTGCCTGTGCAAAACATTTCTTCTGCATAATTTGCACAATGACGTCAGGTTTCCTTGTGGTTAGGAAGAAATGAAAACACTATATATTAGCTGTAATTTCAAGGTCAAAAGGAAATTTTTGGACAGATATTTAACTGTATCCAATTACTAGAAATGTCTGTTTGTTGTAAAATAAGGTAATCATCTTGAAAGGTCACTTATAATGAGAAGGAGGATTTAAAAAAATTTTTTTCCATTTCCAGCAGAACATCTTTAACCAAATAAGAAGTTGAATCAGCTTTTCATGATTATATATTTAAGTTAGCTGACTTCAACCTTTTCTGGAACAAGACAGGGCATAATAAATACTATATATTTTGAAGTTAAATCTGGAAAATATTACAGTAAGCCTGCTAGGTAGGGCCTGGGCCACCAAAGGTATTCAACAGAGAACCTGATAGTGGTTGTGCCTGGTGGCATGCAAAAAGGGGCTTGGAAATTTTTTATAAAAAGGAAAAAGCAGAGTTAAGATGAACACACCCAATCTAGCATTTGTTTTCAGTATTCTAAGTGCCCTGATTCTACCTCTCTGATTTCCACTCAGATCAGATGTCCAGAAAACCCCAAAGGCAGTCTAGTCTGTTGATAAGAATACTTCAGGGACACAGCTATGGGGTTCTGAGGCTGAATTGGTCACATTCATTCTCTTGAAAATGGAGTACCCTTCTCTTCCTTGGGCCACCTTCCACCACGACCCCACTGTGTCCCTCTCTGTAATATTCTCCTCAGGAGAATAAGGAGCATCTCTGCTTTGCTATTGCCTCATGGGTGCAACTCTGTTGGAAAATAGCCAAGACCAACCCGACTAATTCTATATCACTTGAACGATAGCATTAAAGAGTCTTACAGGAAGGAGCGTCCGTAGCAGACAGAGAGCCATGCAGACAGGCTTAGCCACAGGCAGAACACAGAATGAAATAATCTGCATGTTTTTTGGGCGAGGCTGACACTGGAAAGCCCACCCATTGATAAAGGATTATAAACAATGATCAATGGTGGAAAAGGGACCGCTTTGTCCTGATCAATTTACGGCACTTATAATAAGGAAATGATGGAAGTGAGTGTGTGGAGTTTTGCACAGATAGAATCCAGTGAATTTTCACCTACTTAACCCATGCTCTCCTGCCAAAGAGCTATAACCTGCGCCAATCCAACAAAAACACATCTGAGAACACGCCGGGCACCTTTAAACCAATGAAGGAGATGAGAAAGTTGGTACATTAAGGCTTATAATAAACGTCGAGTCTGTAGAACCATTAATAAGAAACTAACTGCCTTTAATGTGGATTTGTCCCACTGTCTTATTCTGAGTTGAAAACACTAATAAAAAAATAATGCAGTCCTAACTGTGCAGACCACATTGCCCCAGTCCTAAAGGTTTCTTCTGTCAGGAAACTCCAGGGAGTTGACAAAAATAAATAAAATCTGAGGGAAAATTAAGCTCAAGAGAAAGTTATTGAGAAGGTGGGACACGGTAAGAATGTTCTATGTGGCGTCAGGAATGCTGGGTTGACAGATGTAGCTAATTTTGAAAGAATAACTTCCTATTCAAGTAACAAGTAAAAGGTGTTTAAAGAGAGAAAGGTTATATTTTACTCCACTTTTGAGGAGTGTTACGTAAATATTGATTAGAAGCAATGTGTTGTTTTCCTTCACTTTGACAAGTAGAAAGAACATAAGACCATCAGCAACTTTCCTCCTTGGCTGGCCTATTACAGAGATCAGATTGTCCAAGTCACCTCTGCTATATTCAGGAGAAACCAGTAATTTAGATTTTATATTATTTTTATTGAAATGCTTATTAGTTTGGCATTTGGTTTGCCTTTGAATTTTTCTGAGTTTTAAAAGATAAATATTGGCTTGGTAGCATTTTATATATACAGAGCTTGATAGATTCTTTAGGGCCAGATCACATAAGATGAGTAGTTTTCCTGGAAGAGTCCTAAAGAAACAGTTCACAGGAATATGTCTGCAGCTCCCTAAAGGGCAGTTTATCAGCCAGGAATGGTTAGTGCAAGATTCAAGTGGCAAAGTCTTTTAATATTGGTAAGAATAGTGATAATAACAGTAATAATCATAATAAGTATAGTAGTTGTGTCCCATGTATTTATTGACATGTAACGAACTAACACTTTATGTCTTAAAACAACCATTATTTTATCACAGTGCTCAATTTGGGGAGTCATGAATTTAGGCAAGGCTCGGCTGGGTGATTCTTCTGTTGCACATAGTGTTGATGGATGGAAGTCCCTAGCAGTACTCAGTTGGCAGATGGGCTGATCTGGAGGGACCAGATGTCTGGCACCTTGACTGGGGTAGCTGGAAGGCTGGGCTCAGCTGGGACTGTGACCAGTGTGCCCCTCAGCCTGGCAGTCTCAGGGTAGTCTGTCTTCATATAGAGCTCCAAGAGCAAGCGTTCCCATGAACAAGAAAGAAGAGGCATGGCCTTTTATGATCCAGCCTCAGAAGTCACACCCTTCCTGTATCCCAGCGGTGAAAGAAAGCAGTCAGAGAGCCAGATTCATGGGGAGGGAACATAGACTTACTCTTCCTTCCCTCCCTCAGCCTGGAAAGGGAGGAATGAAAAAAGATTCACAGCCCATTTTTAAAACTACCACAAGTAGTAATGGCTAACATTTATTGAGCACTTCCTATGTGACGGGCAATCTCCGTGAACTTTGTTTGCATTAAGTTACTTAATTCTTACAACAATCCTGTGAAATAGGTATAATAATCCCCATTTTATTGATGAAAAAACTGAACAGAGAAATTAATTGATTTTCCAGTCACACAACTTGTAAGCGACAGTTCAAGGATTTGAGCCCTTATAAGATTGTTTTGAAGTCAGTGTAAGGTAATGGGTGAAAGCCCTTTAAAAATGTGTTTTTTATGGCCACCTTGTTGTGAAGAGGATTTAAGGTGGCTTTATGAAGAGCATGGAGTGGTACATGAAAGCAAGATACCACTGAGGCCTGAAGGACTTTAAAAACACACATCTGATTCCCTCACGCCCCTGCTTAAAACCCCTCGACACTTTCCCATTGTCTTAATGACATTTTGCAACAAAATGGAGGCAGCCATCTTCCCCAGGGTTCCAGGGAAACTGAACAAGGGTGACCTTCAGGCACCTCCAGCATAAGCCCACCCACCAAGCCCCTTCCACCTCAGAGCTGGGAATGGCCCTTCCCCTGCAGAGGATAGTCACCTTCTCTTTACTTCTTTTTCCCTTGCCCACCTCCTTCTAATTCTACTCACCCTTCAGGTCTCCATTTTAGAGTGACTTCCTCCAGGAAGACTTCTGGGACACAGTTAATTCCCCTGTTACTCAGGCCTCAAACTCTGACTTCCTGAAACTAATCGCACTTGAAATTATGCACTCAGCATAGTTACTTCCTCAGTTGGCTGGAAGCTTCAGGAGAGCAGGGACTATGTTCCCAGCACGCGGGCTAGAGCTTGCATGCATATTTGTTCAATGAAGGAATAAAGGAATGAATAATGTATCCAACACATAATCCAGAAGACTTTGCTCAGCTGGTAAGATTTGGTTAGCTGGAAAGTTAACTTTTTTCACGAGCACTCTGGCAGATGTTTTGGTTCCTCACGTTCTTCCTGGCTGATAAAACCTGTGTTACATCCAAGTGTTGGGCAAGCCCAGGGAAGGGTCTTCCCCGGCCCCAGGGTGTGAGTCCCAAGAGGGGATCCCAGGCCTCTTCCCCAGCCTTGATCTGATGGTGAGCATGTGACCTAGTGCTGGTTCAAAACGCAGGAGAATGTGCTGAAGCTTCTGGGGAAGGTGTCCTTCCCTAATAAACAAAGTGGCCACCAGCTGACCAACTTGTCCCTGTTTGCCTGGGACTTCCCAGGAATACCTCTTAGTCTCGGGTAAAGGGGTTTGGTTGGTCACCCTAGGTGTTGCCCACTCTTTCCTGTTTGAAATGTTGTTGTGTCTGAAGCTGCAGAGGCACCTTCGGACCATGAGGTAAAGAGTTTAAAGGTGAAAATCCAACATACTGAGAATACCCAGAAAGCAGAAAAAGAGCTCTGAGTGGCATTATTGAACCACACACAGCAACCCTAGAATTTTCTACTTCTCTCCTTACATGACATAATTAATTGTTTGTCTTTAGGGCCTAAGCCACTCTTAGCTGGGTTTGCCATTACTTGCAGCTGAAAGCAACCCTGAGAGACTCAACTAACTGCAGGGGGAAAATAAGTGGACTAAGACCCGTCGAGTGCAAGCCATGCAGAAGGCCGATCTTTGAGCACTCTGGCTCCAGGCAGTGCCTGCCAGCCAGCGACGGGACACACCGGGATCTGGGTCTGGGGCTGGAAACCTCTTGCATGTCTTGCCGTGCTGCCCCACGCACCATCTGTTCAAATATTTTCAAACAGAGAAATCCTGGGCTGAGAAAATCTAGCGCAATTCAACTGCAAGTTTTACCTGCTGCAACAGGCAGAACCATTATGTGAGAATTTCCACTGAACAAATAAGCCTTCACGTCTCACTTGGTGAGCCACGTGTGCAGCGGGCATGACAGGCCGAGTCACATGCGTTATTGTGTTGTGTGGACGTGTGCATTTTTCATGCCCCAGTAGAGGTAGGTGTGTGTGGTTTGGCTCCGTCAAAAAATTCTCCACCCTTCTCTGTGAGCTTAGAAACAAAAGTGCTCTCTTTCCACATCTCTCATCGGCCTTTCATCCGAAGCCTTCCTGTGGGTTGCATTGACAGAGTGCTCGGAATTTCAAAGCGAAGCCTCACTTCAGACCGGCTCCCAGAATCGCACGGGGCCCCTGTCTTCCCTTCCCTCCCCTTGCTCTGGCTGTCATGTACGAACAGGGCTACTTTCCTCCAGCTCCTAACGCCCCTGGGGTGGCCTTGGAGTCTATCCTGGGCAAGGAGGACCCGCAGAAGATGTCAAATAAAATAGATCAATTGTCTAGAAGATGTACTTTGTAATTCATTTAGGACACAGTTCTCATTTTTAGTACTATCGATATTTTGGGTCAGATAATTTTTTCTTGTGGGAGGTTATTCTGTACATTGTAAGATGTTTCTCTTCATCCTTGGCTTCTACCCACTAAATGCCAGGAGCACTCCTCCTTCAAGTTGTGTGATTAAAAAGGTTTCCAGGCTGGGTGCAGTGGCTCACATCTGTAATCCCAGCACATTGGGAGGCCAAGGCAGGAGGATGGCTTGAGGCCAGGAATCTGAGGCTGTAGTGAGCTACGATGGTCCTACTGCACTCCAGCCTTGGTAAGTAGCAGAGCCAGACCCTGTCTCAAGAAAAAAAAAATGTTTTCAGACATTGCCAAATGTCCCTGGTGGGCAAATCACCCTGGTTAATAACCACAGATTTAGGGGAACATGGAAGTTATTACACATAAGTTATGCGGTTCATTGAAGTTCACCAGCTCCAATACTAGGGTGGGATGCTCATTTGGGAGAGGTTGCCATTAATGAGAGAAATAGATATCCAATCGGTTCAATTTTCTGGTGGATGTAGGGAAAAAGCAGAGAACAGGAAAGATCAGCTTGTAAGTCCTCCACAGTGTTCAGTGAAAATGTCCCCACAAGTCCCAATCCATTTAGTTTGCATTTGATTTTCAAAAAGTCCTTCTGAGCCAACTCTGCATATAATCGTTGGGACACGGGATCCAGACATCAGGAGTGGGGAGGCTCGAGTTGAGTGAGGCCTCTTGATAGACTGGCTTTGGGAGCCACACCCGGGTCATGGTCTCCGCAGTACTCGGGCCACACGGGTGGGCTGGGGACGGAACCGTGGAGGCCCGGCCTGGCCTTCTAAAGGGAAGGGAGTCCAGTGGGGTGAATGGGACGTACCTGCTGCCTGATGAAGTTACAATCATCTGACCTGTAGGGTGCAGAAGTGAGGGGAAGTCAGTGTCCTCTAAACTCAACCAGGGAGCGCAGACCCTGGGTCCCCAGAGGAGGTGAGCAGAACCCTGGCGGCTGGAGGGAGCCGGAGAGAGCACGAGTTGACTGAGGACCTTGGGAGGCTGGGTCCTCTGGGGGGCACACTGGCCCAGGTAAAGGTGGGGTCAAGGGCTGAGGCATGCATTCTGGAGGTCCCCTTCAGAGTGAGCAGGGCGTCAGTTTAGGGGAGCAGTGGGAGGTGAAATGAGAAAGGTGGAGCCCGGGTAGCAGACTGGGGCCCCACGTGCCAGCCCAGGAGGCCAGGGGCCCGACGTGGACGTCTGGGAGGGAACCAGGGATGGTTCTGTGTGGAACAGAGGGTCTGCCAGCAGCGGTGACCGAGCAAGGGGTCTGGGCCAGGTGGTGGGGATTCCCACGGGGCGGCCGAGCTCGGCTTTCATCGGTCCCTCCCGGAGGAGCCAGCCCCTGCCAAGGGCCCCCACGTGCTCCCTGGTTGTGTCCCTGCGTTTTAATGGCAGTAAACAAAACACACGTCCACAAAGGCCGCAGTGTGTGGAAAGCGGGGGCCTGCACGTTTCTCAGCGTCACACCCCATTTATCCCACGCGACGGCGGCCACTTGAGAACTGCACACCCGCCCGGAGTGGGGAGTCCGGCAATTACCAAGAGAACGTGATCGATGGAGACAACCAATTGGGAATAATTAGGTCAAAAGCCGCTCTGTTTCCTGAGCACCAGTTGGCCGCGGTTGAGTTTCTGCCGGAATCATCTGGAGCTCTGCAGGCCCCTCAGCGTGGGGGTGTGGATGGGGCTGTGGGGGGGCCCCAGGCCCACTCGGCCCCTCTTGGCTCTGGGGAGGCAAAGGAGGTGCCTCCCAGGGCGTCTTACAGGGGGGAGGTTGGGAGGCAGCCCTGAAGGCAGGTCCGTGTCCAGGCGTCATCTTGGGGCACATTTAGAAGGTGCCTCCCCTGTGTCCCTGGGACCCTCATGTGCTAGGGTGGCGGGAGCTGGGCCGGGTCCCTTCTCTGACCCTTGGGGTTAACCCGAGACAAGTGGGGTCGACTCTAGTATCTCCCTCTCACCCGTGCTTGCACAGGGCTCCCGAGAGGCTCAGGGTGAGGACCCTGCTTCCTTTGACACCCAGCACTGTGCTGCAGGTCGGGAGTGTGTGGTGCCCGGCTCCCCAGAGAAGGTGCTTTCCATGGGGTCCCTGACCCACCTCTCTGCCTGCTCTCCAGCTGCGATCCAAGCAGCGTGGGCTCCGGCAGGGGCCACCAATCCCACGCCGGCTCAGTCCCAGCCTCAGGATTGGATGGTTCCCGCACAGCCACGCAGAGAGGCAACGCTCTCCGAGCCAGGGCATCTTGGTGGTGTCTGCTCTGTAAGGCTGCCGTCCTGTGAGCAAATGGGCCAGCTCACGATCCTCCTCCTTCAAAGAACAGTTTTTAGGGTCCGTGCATCACATGATGCCCCAGAGGCTGGGGCGTGAAGACGGATGAAACACAGCCCTCATCCTCCCAGAGCGTGGCTGGCTGAGTGGAGACAGATGGGCAGACAGTTGGGGAGAGCCTGACGGTGCCATGGGGCGTGGCCTGCCTGGGGAGGCAGAGCTGGTGCCCCAAGAAGGCAACCTGCAGGCCGTGCCAGGACAGGGGTCTGCGCCTTCCGCACAAAGAAGGGGGCGTTCTCAGAGGAGGGATTGCATGGGGTGGGAAAGGGACAGGGGGTGCCTGGGGCCATGTGGGCTGGGTAAAGAGGAGGGACAAGCAGGGACCACGTTCCATCTTCCAGTCCCACCACTCCAAGTTCAAATTTCCAGGAGAGATGCCTATAAACCAGCTTGGGTCCGCACTAGTCCCGCTCTTGGCCCAAAGAAGGCCCTTGATCAGAAACCAAGGCCGCGTGCAAAGGTGGAGAGGGGGTCTCAGGAGAAACAACCGGAGCGCTGTGGAGGCGATGCTGGGGTGCAGTGCAGGGGAGGGAGTGTGTCCCCTGGGCTGGGGTGGCCTGGGAGTGCGGGGAGGAAAAGGGTGAGCAGGAAGGATGAGGGAGGCGGGAGATGTTGCCGGTTGCTGCCTCTCACCCAGAACGAGCCTCTCACATATGAGCTCACGTGTCTTCACAACTCCTCGAAGCAACTGATCTTCCCTCATGTCATATACGAGCAAGCCTCGGCCCCAGCACTCTAAGTCCCTTGCCTGAGTTCCTGCAGCAGGATGGGGTGGAGTTGGGACTCCAACCTGGGCTCTAAGGCTCCCTTGTCATTCACATGTCACCGCTGGTACTTCTGGTGGCTCCTACACTCCTAGCCTCTAGGTGTGCTATTAAGTCATTTCAAAAATAAATTAGGAAACTCGAATGTTTCAGAAGATTTCTTGTCACCCTTCCAGGTAACCAGGGGCCAGGTGTGACTCAGAACCAGAGCAAGGACCCACCTTGTCTGCCAGGGGACACCGCCGTCCACCGTGACGCCCAGCAAGGGCTGTGGGGCTTGTCAGGACTCCCCTTGCCAGGGCGGAGGAGGAAGTTCAAGCACATGAGCACGGAACCAAGCTGGATTGGGAATTTTGCCAAGTTCTAAGGATGCCAGAAACAGCATCATTCATATTCTACATTTAAATTAAATTTAAAAATTGTTTTGCCCGATATTCCACTCCTGTGGTTCAAAAATCAAAGGAATTCAGCAGGGTCGGGGCGAAAACCCTTGGTTCCCCAACCCCATCTTCCTGTCCTCCCCTCCCCCTCTCCTTCCTTCCTTTCTTACAGATCTTTTCTGGGCTCCTTCAGAGAGCGTCATTCACAGATGCGTCACACTCGCCTGCTGGGCTGTAGATCACCGCTCGGGAAGCCCAGCGTGTTTCGTAAACGTCTAATCCGCTCTTCAGCTCAGAGAACAGTCTCTCTCCAAGCCACGTGAAGGGACTTTAAAATCCTGTTCTGAACAATCCTTGCTCCTAGGGAAAAACATTAACTCCATACCTTTGTTCATTGGATAAATTAAAGCGAGACCTAAATCCTCATTCCTGAAAATGTAATCTATCATCTAGGAAGAGACCCCATGTCTCTTTGGCCTGCAAACACTGCTGTTTTGTCTAACGGCCAGAAAGCACATTAATAGAGCTCGAGGGATCCTTGCCGTTTGGTTTTGCCTCTGTCAAAACGAGATCCTGGATGCCCCGTTTCCTTCCTGTCCGGAAGGGGATGGAGTCTTCGGTCAGGAGTGTCAGCCGTGGAAGCTGGTACGCTTCAGGCCACTGAAGAACGTACCAGAACGGAGGAGGGCACCAGAGCCATCGGGCGAGAGGTTGTTCTCTATAAAGCGAAATGAGCAGACTCTCCCCTCCTTTCATCTTCAGAGGCTTGGCGTTCGCTCAGCAAGAGGCAGTAATAAAACCGTCTCGAAACTGGGGCCAGTTGCTGAGAGTCGTGGAAACGGCAAATCAGAGAGGAGCACATTTCCTCAGAGAGATTCTGGACTTTTAATGAGCAGCAGCGTGTTCCGAGGGCCTGGAAGGAGCAGAGACCAGCCGGTCTTGGCAGCAGCTAAGGCCTGGGGGCCGTGGTGTCCCGCAGAGCAGTGGAAGCATCAGATGCTTTCCTTGGGGTACCGAAGCTTGAATGTGCCCCCCCAGGAAACCTGACTGGGAAAATGGAAAGGGAGCCCATGTGGCTTTTTGGGGACTCCAACGGCAAAGCTTCTGCAATCTCAGATTCCTTAACCTCACAGGCCAGAGCTTGGCAAACTACAACTGGCCAGCTAAATCCGGCCCCCAGCCGTTTGCATAAAGTTTTATTAGCACACAGCCACGCCTTTCACTTCCGCATTCTCCGTGGCCCCTCTTGCACTGCAAGGGCAGCTCCAGCAGTGGCGGCAGAGACCACGTGGCTCTCAAAGCAAAACATGTTTATCGATACTGCCTGGCCCTTTACAGAAAAAGTTTGCGGACCTCTGTTGCAGGCAGTAAAAAGGGCATTTCCTGTAAAGAAAAGACTTGAGGCATTTTCCCGGGCTGTGACGTTACCCCGAGGAGCACAGGACAAAGAGAAATAGGGCAGGTCACCTCCCATGGAAGATGGCCGCCAGCCCAGTGTTAATGAATCAACAATACAGATTAAATAAAGTGTCTTCAAACAGAAACACACATAAAGGAAGGGTATGTGTTGATGGGTTGACATAAACATCGTGACCAGAGGCTCTCGGGAACCCAACCCTGCGTTTCCCCTAGGAGCAAGGGTTCGGTATTTGGTAATTCAGTGTTTGTGACAACTTCATAGATGGTAAGTAACTCGAATAACAGGAATCAACTGGTTCGTGCTCATATTTGAAATATAGATTTGCTAACTATGGAATTCAACACTGACGATTGTTTCCCCTCCAAACTCAGAAGGTGTCGTCACACTGTCGTCTGGCTCCGCTACTGCTGATGCCAATCTCTTGTTCTTGGGTAGAGGCCCATAACTGTCTCTGGGTATTTTAAGAATCTTCTCTTTATTCTCGGTGTTCTGAACTTCCGTGGGAATTTGTCCAGGGCTGTGTGCGAGTGTGTGTGTTTCACCCTTTCTGATGCTAAAAATCCCTTTCGATCTGAAGACTCATGGCCTTTTTACATCTCCAGGAATTTTTTCCTGTTATTTTTTTTGAGATCATCCCTCTTTCACTCAGTTTTCTCTGGTTTTCTCTTTTAGGACTCATGTTAAATAGACTTTAGACCTGCTGGATTGATCTTCTATATCCCTAGTCTTTCTCTGCACGTTTAAAAATATTCTTGCTCTTTTTTCTCCCCCTAGGATATTTCTTTGACTTAAATTTTCAGTCCTTCTTTCAGTTTTTCTTTTTTTTTTTTTTTTGTGATCCCTTTCTTTACTCTTTAAGAGTTCTTTCTTATTCTACAGTTGCCTTTTGTATAGCACCTATTCTTGGTTCAGAGCACGGCATTTTCTCAGGTCCCTTTCGGCACACTCTTCGGAGCGCCCTCTCTGCCCTTTGTTGAGTTCTTTCTGTTTCCTCCAGGAGCAATAGTTCTGTCTGTCTAGCTTCGCTTTTCATCTCGTACATCTTGTGACTTTAGCTGCCTAATCATGTTTAAGAATGAGAAAGTAGGGTGATTTTTCTAGGTGTCTAACTGGCATAGTTTTAGTTGCACATCTAAATCTGCCTCATGGTCAGGCCTCTTCCCTGAGGAGGAGAGCTGATGGGAGCTCCACACACAGGAGCAGGGCTGGCCTGCTTCCCGCGAGACGGGCAGACAGGGAGCAGCGTCCTTGGACTTGGGAACCATCAAATGACACAGGTGGGGGGACATTATTGGTGCTGTTAGCTACCGTGGGTTCCACTCAGGCAGTTTGTTCAGAGAAGAATCATCTCTTCCTCTTCCTCCTCTGTCTCTTCCTCCTCCTCCTCTGGAGGTTGTCACTAGAACCTTTTTTTTTAAGACAGAATCTTGCTCTGTCACCTGGTCTAGAGTGCAGTGGCATCATCATATCTCACTGTAGCCTCAAACTCCTGGCTCAAGTAATCCTCCTGCCTCAGCCTCCCAAAGTGTTAGGGTTCCAGGCATGAGCCACTGCACCTGGCCTAGAAGCTTTGATATCAGGAAATGAAGTACAGGACCAAGTTATAAAATGTTGATATTCTCTTTAATTGTAATATTTATAATTTTTTAGTTACAATACATGTAAGAAAATGGGTTTTCCAATCTGATTCAGTTTGTAACTGTTTGAACATTAGTTGACAGCAATTTAATTGTTACTAATAGCCTATATTAATTAGGTGCTTGTTTGCTTATGTGAAAGAAGACTGGAGGTAGCCAGTGCAGGGTTCTTATAGTATCCATCTAGGATCTAGGTTTTCTCTATTTTTCTGCTTGGCTATCCTCAGCTCCCATTCTTGAGGTGGGCTCATTGTCTCCAAATGGCTGTTGGCACTCCAGCTATCACACCCATGTTCCAGCTAGGGAGTCAGGAAAGGGGAAAGGGCAAAAGAGGTATTCTTTTCTCATTTAAAGGGTTTTATTTTGATATTATTGGTCTCTTTAATAAGCAAGAAGGGGAGGGAAATGTAGTCTTTTAGTTCGAGCACGTTGCTGCCATATATGAAATCCTGTTGTGCCAGCAAGGAAGGAAAGCAGAACTTAGACTGAGAAGGTAGCTAGAAACCCTGGGTCAGGACAGCCAGATATGGTCAATGACGTAGGAGCTATTCTACTGGTTTAGGTTGAGTGAATTCTTGGAAAATTGACTTAATATAGTCTGTATTTTCTTCTTTATTAAGCAGTTGAAACCAAATTAAATGGCACTTGGGATAACGTTTTGATAGATTTAACATTTCATTACCGACATAGCAGGAAACTGTGCGGCACTGAATATTTCATGAAAGAGAGTTAGATCCTTCAGCAAAGGCCCAAGGAAAATTCAAAGCAATTTGAAAAAATACATCTACCCTTGCAGACGTCCACGTTGCCGCTGATGAAAACATGTTTTAGAGTTTGGTGGTGGTTGTCTTTGTCTATTCTCCAGATTAGACGACTGTAGCAATCTTTAAAAGCTGCTAAGCTTTCCCCCTTCTATTTGGGATCCGGAAATGGAAAATGACTTTTAAGTCTAGTCTGGCCACTTAAGTCAAATTATTAGGAAATTTAACTCCATTCGTTCCAACAGTTAAATAAAGAGGCCTGAATATGTCTATCTAAATGCAGTGGTAGGTTTCTGCACCAGCCACAATAGAGATTCATCCCACGCGTGATTCGGCCAAGGGGTTGTGTAGAGTCACCCAGCTGCTAAGGCTGCAGGTGCCTCAGGACGGAAGAGCTGGAGGGTGTAGACACGCTGTCTGTCTGTCTGTCTCTCACCCTCTGCCTTTTCTCTGCTTCTCTCCCCCTGTCTCTCCTGCAAATCAACCCTCTCCACAAGGCGGGGCTCTTGGCCCCCACAGAGACAGAACCAACAGGATGAATAAAGATAAATAGATAGCTGGACAGGTAGATAGATAAATAAATCTCTCTCTTTCTCTAGAAAGAGAGATTTCATAAAGAGAGATTTATTTTAAGGAAGTGGTTCACGTGATCACGGGGGCCGGCAAGGCCAGCATCGGCAAGGCAGTCTGGCAGCCTGGGAATTCTGGCAAGAGTTGATGCTGCGGTCTTGACTATGAAGGCCGGAAACTCTGGAAGAAATTTCTATGTTGCAGTCTGGGGGCAAAATGCCTTCCTTCTGGGTGACTTTGGTCTTTTCTCTTAAGGCCTTCAACTGATTGGATGAGGCCCACCCCCTCTATGGAGTGTAACCTATTTTACTCAACGTCCACTGACTTCAGTGTTAATCACATCTAAAAATTACCTTCACAGCAACGTCTAGACTGGTATTTGGTCAAACTACTGGGTACCATGGCCCAGCCAAGTTGATATATGAAATGAACCTTCACGGTGCCCATTCTGTTTTCCCTCTACACTCTTCCCCTCCCACTGGTGCAGGCCTTGGGCTGGGAAGTCCTGAGCACAAGGCCAGGGCCCTAGAGGGGATGCCACAGACCTCACCCGCAGACCCCAGCTGTCTGAGTCCCAGAGAGCTTCCCGCTCAGCTTCCAGCACTTCCCCAGCAGCCTGGGGTTTTCCCTGGGAGGAACTCATTAGGGCCCCAGGAGAGAGGGCCCTCTGGGTCCTGGAGGATTGTCACTGTGGGCCTTGTGCTGTGGCTCCAGGTCCCAGCCGTGTCCCACCAATGTGAAGGAGTGAAGTGAATGGAGGCTGGCTGGGCACCGAATCCTTGCTGCTGATGGTCACTCACCCCCTGGGCTTGCAAGGACGTGGGCTGTGAGGCCTGAGGGGCAGGCCAGCCTGGGGAGAGAGAGTTGAGAAAGCCCGGATGGAAGACATGCATTGGGAACCATCAGGCAGCCAGGGCTTATGCAGGAAGGGGAGCAGTGCATTAGTCAGGATGAGCTGGGGTTGTTGTAGTAACAAATAGCCCCCAGTCTCAGTGGCCTAGCATGACAAAAGTGGCCTGCAGAGTGGGTATGGGCTCGCCACCCTTCCAGCACATGCATCTAAGGTTGTTTCAGGCAGTGTGCCAGGTGGCCAAGCGTGCAGGGCTTCTAGGGCAGGCCTGGGGCAGCAGGTGTCCTCCTAGCTGCAAGGGAGGCTGGAAAATGCCACCTGCTGGAGAGCGGAAGCAGTGGGTGAGCATATGGCGAGGCAGGGAGGGAAGCGCGGGAGGCAAAGGAGAAGAAAGAGAAAGGGAAGGCGGGAGGTGAGGAGGAGGGAGAGAGGGAAAAGTCAGAGAAACAAGAGCTGTAAAGGAAAGGGGGAGAGAAGCTGCTTTTCCGTGAGGGGGGACTGTCAGTGCCCTCTCTCCCTGCAGAATGGAGGAGCCATGAGGCGTCCAAGAGGTGGGAGGAGAGGAAGGGCGGAGGGGGGAGCCCACTCAACACATGAGCGACAGGACAAGCACTGTGGCCTTCAGCACGCGGAGACCAAGTTGTATTTCATTTGCAAACATTGTCCAGGAAATAATTATCCGTCTTTAAAATCACCCCTCTTTCCTCCTTCTTTTCTTCTTTCCCAAATTTTAACAGTTTTCCCATCTCACTGTCTAACACCAGCTGAGAGGGAACCATTTGCTTCTCTGCTAAATTTCCTGGGAGCGACCAGCGTTCTCCCAGCTCTACGCGTGGGGAGGCGCTTGGGAGGAGGACGACCTGCCTGCTTGTCAGTCTCACCCGGCACCTGAGGGCAGGCGGGAGAATTAGGGATTATTTGTCTGTTCGGTGCCTAACACGGAGCCAGGGACAGAGGAGCTTCACGCGTTCCGTAGTATGCAGGCGTGCATTCTCCAGCAACCCCCTTTTTTCCTGAAATAAAATGAGTTCACCTTCAAGGCATTTTCTTACTTTCTAGAAGATGCGACCCAGGTCTGTGAGTTGAGTTGGAGGGTAGAGTGATAGAGCCAGCCCAGTGCTGACAAGAAGGCTTCCCATGTGGGGCAGGAACGTGGCAGGAAGGAAGGCGGATGCGTGGGGCCTGGGGCTGGAAGCCAGTGAGCCTCGACCAGTGTAGAGGAGTCACCTGCCAAGGCCAGGCTGCCTGGCGTGTGACCCGAAGGTGGCAGCCCACCTCCCCATTCACGCCTCCCCTGGGGCAAGCTTTCCTTCTGAGGAAGAATTCTTGATTCTTCTAGCGGCACGTCTGCTATACAAACTCTGCAGCCCGGAAGAGAAACCACTGGGATTTGCCTGCTGCTTGGGTCTCAGTCTGAAGTCAGGACAAAGTGACAACCCTCCTTTAAATTTTTTTTAAATTTTAAAATAATTTTTGATGTACAAGAAGTTGCAAAGATAATCAGAGCCCTCCCGTGCATCTTTGCCTCAGTTTCCCCGGATGGTTACACCTTCTGTAACTAACTGTGGTACAATGGCAAACCCAGAAACTTGTCACTGGTATGCGTGTGCGCATCAGTCTATGCCCTTTTAATCAGATGTCTAGATTCATGTAACCACCACCACAATCAAGACACAGCACTGTTCCAAGGGTGACCTCTTTCGTAACAAATCTTTTGTAACACTCTCTTTACTATCCTGACACAAAAAACCCTAGACAATAGTGCGACTTCATATTACATATACATAATACGGCACGTAATTTGAAATAAGATATATGTATTAGGTGTATACATTAAATGTAATATGAAGGAGAAATACAAGGAAAGTGGGAGTGTAATAAAATAAAATATATTCAATACCAAA
>CAUYSK010076756.1:0-40732 GCA_963575035.1 Avahi laniger
AATTAATTTCTTTCTATTTTTGGTAGAGATGAGGTCTCGCTCTTGCTCAGGCTGGTCTCGAACTCCCAAGCTCAGAACGATCCGCCCACCTCGGCCTCCCAGAGAGCTAGGATTACAGGCGTGAGCCACCGCGCCCGGCCGGAGTACGTGTGATTTTTAAAAAGTGAAGTTGCCTCCTTTGCTCCAGATCTGGTCTCATTATCATAGCAATGAAGAACTCCAGCAGGAAGGTATTTTCCTGCTGTCCCTTAGCAATGACACTTGCTTTGGGAAAATTTCTAGGGGACCTCAATGACAGTGCACCTGGGAAAAAACATGTGATTCACTGTTTTGTTCACCAACTTGAAAATGTTGAGAAAGTGCAAATTCCGTGAGTTGGTTCAGTCTGGCCTCTGCCCTTGTGGATTCCTGACATTCGTGTGTCGTGATGCATTTGTTTGACTAAAATTGATGCTCTAGTTACATTTTGGAGAGAAGAAGAAGGCAGGAGAAGTCTTTTGCTTTAGCACATTATGAAATACAAATTCCTGCAGAAGGTCGACTATATATGTGATTACTGTGCAAGTCAGGATGCTTTGGGGAATAAAAGAGGGCACTATGCCTAGTTATACCAGGACAACAGCCTACATCGCAACTGTCCCAGAGAAACAGGACATATGGTCACCCTGCTTTTCTGAGGATACTTTGCAAGGAAGAGGTTGCGATATACCACATGCCAGGTGCTGTCAATTTTTCACCCCGTCGCCTTGTTAGAATGAGCCACACAGTTATCTAGAGATCATCTAGATGTAGAAATACCATTCACTGTTTTATTTCTCTGACATCCTTGCCAGGCTGTCCTGTCTTGGGCAGTTCATTTTCTTGACACACACTGCAGAGGACCAATCGCCCTGACTGTGCTGCCTAAGCAGTGTGATCCAGTGGGCAGCACGCTGAACCGGCTCTGCTAAGTCAGAAGTCATGGCTCAACGCTTGGCATTGCTGCTTTCCAGTTGTGCAAACTTAATTTACTTTTCTCCTTCAAACCTCAGTTTTCTGTTCTGTGGAATGGGAATCATGATAATATTTATTCAATCTATCTTCATTGTGAGGGTCAATGAGCAGCAGTGCACGATGCAGAACTATACAAATGTTGGCTCCTAAATATCGCCTTCACTGTTAACTAGCAGAGGAATATTGGGTAAGTTTTTTCACTTTTCTCTCTTTTCCTTATCCATAAAAAGGGAGAATTATATCTGCTTCTCCAAGGGATTAATTAAATACATAGAGCACCTACTCTAAACAAACACGAATTAGCTTCTTTTTAAATCGGGCTATTCCTGGAACTTTGTAACTGAGTTACCATGGATTGTTTGTCTCAACACGGCTGTTGGTGGGGGTGACCTCTTGCCGTCCCCACTGAAGTGTCCCCACTTCAGACAAATGAACGCTGGTGAGCTTTGCGGACCACTCGAGCGGCTCCGAGGCAGCGGTGAGGATGTTGACTGGTGCAGAAGCCAGGGGGATTCAGGGGACGGGCTCAGGAGTGACAGACTGCCAGCGTGCCAAGAACCAGCACAGGGAGCTCCTTCCCTCACACCGCTAAAAATACTGCCGGGAAAGTAATTTCTCTGGTCCTATTTTAGAAATCAGAGACAGATCCACCATATTCATGTTTGGATCCTGGTTAGCCTTCTGGTTTGAGTTTTGAATTTCAAGAGAGATTTTGCCGGGGGGCGGTGCAGTTAAAACAGTCTGTAGAGTTTGATGACCAAAACTTAAAAACATTGTTAAGGAAGATATGTGTTGGGCATTATTTACGTAATTACTAGCAATTTTCAAAAAGGCTTTATTGGAGATAATCAAGATGTCATAGTGACAAAATCCTTCCAGCTGTTTACATGCCCATGTAAGTTAACAATTTTATATATATCTGACATGTCTTTTTTTTAACTTACGATAGATTCATAAAAGCATATTTTCCTCTTTCTTTTTCTTCTTAACTTTCTGTTTTCCTTCTTTCCTTTCTGAAATCTTTCTTCTCATCCCTTTCCTCCCCTGCCTTCCTCTCAGTGACGTTTCCCACTGCGACAGAGACCCTCTCTGTGGATTCTGCCTTTGCCTCAGCATTTCCACTGAGCACTTGTGTTCACTCACTGTATTTCACAAACATTTACTGAGTAGCTATTGGTGCAAAACTCTGTGTCTGGCATTTGGAGAGGAGTGGGGAAAACACAAAGATGAGCAGCACATGGTTTCCACTCTCAAATGATCCTGTCATGTAATGGGAGAGACATAAATTCAAAACCAAAACAATGAGGAAATGCTCTGGAGGTTAGGGGCGTATTGCATGTGGAATCAGGCCAATGGACCAAAACTTACCAAAACTTACCAAAATCATTTCACCAACTGACGCATATGTTGAAAGGCCAATTCACTGAAAATCAATTTGTCATTGGCCCAGAGCTTCTCAGTGCTGCCATAGAAATAATTCACCCGAAGGTTCCAAAGGTACAACCTTAGTATTAGAAGAGGGGTCACTTTTAAGTTCTGGCCCAGGAATGTATCAATGGTTGAGAGTCCTCTTGAATCTTGCCATGGGAAAGCATTTTGTACACAAAGTTGCGGTAACCAGAAGTGTGGTTTGCTTGAATGACAGAGATGACTTTTTTAAAAAAAATCTTATTCCTGATGTATCAGTCATGGTTCCAGCAGGAAACAGATGGCACCCAAAAACTTGAAAATGTGAAGATAGTCTGTAAAGGGGCTTTTTTCAAAGCATGGGCAGGATTAGGAAAACCATCAAGGGATACTACAGTACCTGGAGGTAGCAAGAGCAGGGAGCCATTGCCACTAGAGCCTGGGGAGGGTGGCTCTACTGAGGGGGCCACCAAACTGGAGGAAGCCTCTGTGGTGGTCACCTTCTACTTCTCGTCTCTTGCAGGTGCCTTTCATTGGCCACGCCCAGCTGCAAAGTGAGGAAAAGCATCCCCAGGCACAAAGAAGGCAGAGGATGGATCTAGAGGGCATTCACTGTATCAGGTTATGATTCAATAACATAGCAACAAATTACCATTTTGGTCAGTCAAAGAACATGATTGTCATTTCAGACTTAAAGATCAGTATCACTTCAAATTTGTCAATTAAGGGTCGAAATGTGTAACAAGGTGCCCAGTAAAATTCTTTTTAGAAAGATGAATTCTCAGTAATTCACGATGTAGGTGAATACAGCAAATAATTTTGGAGTAGATCTTTGTTCAGAAAAGTCATTCGAGTAAAACTCCCAAATCTGCTTAATGAGAGGCATTTTTAAAGGGTACAACAGGATCTTCTGTTTGGTTTAACAAGGCAACTCTTTAGAGTTCTTGGAGTATGACGGGTTTTGAGAGGCTGGGGCACAACATGTGGCCAAGGCTAGAAGTTTACTGGATTGATTCTGACTTTGGAGGATGGAGCCTCCGCACGTGAGTCTGAAGCTAGAGAACTGGCCCCCAAGGTTATAGGGATCTGGCGCAGCAGTAAACCATTGCGGTCACTAGACTGTGCAGGACCAGTGTTCAACAGCGACACCATGTGGTGGGGACGAAGTTTGATACTAGTAGCAATTGCACTTTCCATCTGAATTTACTTCCCTTGGATTAAGTAAATCCCTGAGGTTCTTGGATACTCCAGGAAGAGGGAATCCTCAAGAAGGAGATCATAGAGTTCCGGCTGATAAAGGTAGATGGGGCTTTGAGGGACAAGTTAGAGTAATAAATGAGATGTGAGTTGATTTGTGACTTAAGTTGGTAAAGTAGATGATATTTGCTATAAGAGAATGTTTTAATGAACTGAGGTCTGTTCACTGCTAACTAGATATTCCAAGTGTCTTTTGAAGGCAGAGGCAGGAACAGTAGTTGAAGTGGGAAGAAGAAGGAACAAGAATAATTTGTGTTAGAATTGCACTACTTATAGTTTCTCCACACTCACAGCTTTCATCCCAACAGCACCCCAGCTTCAATTTAGAGGTACAGAGAGGAGATGAGGGCAAGGCAAAATACTATCCCGGGGTAATTTGAGGCTATTAAAGTTGACCAAATCCATTTGGAACTTGTAAAGAAAAAAGTTATCAACCTTAAGAAACAAGATTCAGAGAATATGATTATGTGTATTTTATTCAAGTTTATTCAAGTACAAAGCTTGAGTGTGGTCACTAGGAAAACACCAACAACTCATATTTGCTACAAATGCTGTCAGTGTTCCAAAGTGGAGAAATGAAAGTTTCACTTACATAGGCAGAGATAAAAAGTTCCAGCAGGATTACAACATTTTGCATAGAAGACCAGTGCATACACCACTGATTGGATTGGTTACAGATTGCTACATTCCAAGGAAGATTACTTTATTACTCTTTGAGAAGGAGTTTTATCCCTCGATCTTCCTAATTATTTACAGGGAAAAAAGGCAGAAGTTGCGGCTACATGCCACAAGGCTCAGGCTGCATAGCCACATTCCTCTCAGGGCTCAGAATAAGTTAAAGTTCAAACAGCTTTGAGTTTGAATTATTTTAAGCTTGAATTATTTAATTTCACAAAGTGAAATGAAATTCCATGACATTCTACTGTACTTTCTTCTAATCTCAGTCTGGAACATCAACTTTAAGCCCTGAAAAGGAGATATAAAGAAGGGTGTTAGATTTGAGATATGTTTAAGAGAAAGTATCACAAATGTAACTTATTTATTGATCAGTATGAACTTGGTGGGATACACGTTTCTATTTATCCAGTCACTGCCCTGTGCTGTGTTCCCCTGTGCCCAGCCAGTGGACTTGGTGTGCATGTGACCCAGTGAGATACCAGTGGTGGTGGCCAAGCCAGTGCCTGTGTCACCCCTCCTCCGTCTCAAGGCAGTGAATCTCAGGGATAGTCTTCTTCCACTTGGGGAACAGAAAGGGAAGAGTTCAGAGGACTATGTTCTGCAACCTGGGTACCAGCTCAGCCACAGTAAAATAAAGTACCAAGCAGACTCCTGAAGCCCCTGAGTCCAGGTCTTAGTTCCTGGATTGCATTCCTGAACCCACCCTGGGTCAGAAGGAAACATGCTACCCTGAAGGGAAGGACCCAGTCCTGCCAAGATTTACCAACTACTGACTAAAGAGCCTTTGGGCTTTGAATAAAGTCAAAAGAAGCCAGGCAACAGTCACCATGGGCTTTGGGTGAGACCATGCTGGCTTTAAGTATGACTTGGCACTGGTGGCCACAAGGGAGTGCCCATGTTATTCCTTTCCCAACTCCAACAATGCAGCACAGAAAGTGAGGGAAGAGAATAAGAGACTTCTTGGTAATCCAGGGAATTCTTTCATATCTTACCCAAGTCTACTCGGGCAGTATCACACCAGGAGTCTATAAGAATCACAGCATTACTGGGCTTGGGGAACCCCCAATGCTGATATGACTGCCGTGACCAAAAACTGAGATCACAATATGCCATTCCCTTTGAGTATCTGGAAAGCCTTCTCAAGAAGGATGGGTTTAAATAAGCCCAGACTGCGAAGATTAAAATAAATGCCTAACTCTTCAATGCCCAGATTTCAACAAACAACCATAAGCATCAAGAACATGCAGGAAAACATGACCTCACCAAATGAACTAAATATGGTACCAGTGACCAATTCTGGACTGGTGGAGATAGGTGATCTTTTAGACAAAGAATTCAAAATAGCTGTCCTAAAGAAGCTCAATAAATTTCAAGACAATCCAGAGAAGGAATTCAGTAGCATATCAGATAAATTTAACAAAAAGATTGAAATAATAATAATAAAAAAGCAGAAACTCTGGAGCTAAAGAATTCAATTGACAAACTGAGAAAGGCATTAGAATCTCTCAACAGCAGCATTGAGTAACCAGAAGAGAGAATTAGTGAGCTTCAAGAAACACTATTTGAAAATACGGAGTCAGAAGAGAAAAGAGAAAAAAAAATTAAAAAGAGTGAAGCATGCCTACAAGATCCAGAAAATAGCCCCAAAAGGGAAAATCTAAGAGTTGTTGGTCTTAAAAAGGAGATAGAGAGAGAGACTGGGGTGGAAAGTTTATTCATGGAAATAGTAACAGAACTTTCCAACCCTAGCAAAAGACATCAATATTCAGGTACAAAAATGTCATAGAACACCAAGCAGATTTAACTCAAACAAGAGTACCTCAAGGCATTTAATAATCAAGCTTCCAAAGGTCATGGATAAAGAAAAGGTCCTAAAGGAAGCAAGAAAAAAGAAAAACATAATATGCAAAGGAGCTCCAATATATATGGCAACAGACTTCTCAGTGGAAACCTTGCCACTTGGCATGACATATTCAAAGTGCTGAAGGAAGAAAGCCTTAATCCTAGAATATTATATCCTGCAAAAATATCCTTCAAACATGAAGGATAAATGAAGACTTTCTCAGACAAAAACTGAGGGATTTAATCAATGCTAGACCTACAAGAAATGCTAAAAGGTGTTCTTCACTCTGAAAGGGAAGGATGTTAATGAACAACAAAAAAAATCATCTGAAGGTATAACTAGTAACAGTAAGCACACAAATACGGAATACTCTAGTGCTATAATTGTGGTATATAAACCACTTATATCTTGAGTAGGAAGACTGAAAGAAAAACCTATCAATGGCCCCACTGCCAAATTTTACCAAATATTTAAAGAAAAACTAATACCAATCCTATTTAAACTATTCCAAAAAATCAAGGAGGAGAGAATACTCCCAAACTCATTCTACAAGGCCTGTATAACCCTGATACCAAAACCAGAGAAAGACACAACAAAAAAAAGAAAATTATTGGCCAATATCTCCAAGGAATATATTAACAGATGCAAAAATCCTTAACAAAATACTAGCATACCAAACTCAACAACACATTAAAAAGATTATTCACCATGACCAAGTGGGATTCATCCCAGGGATGCAAGGATGCTTCAATATATGCAAATCAACAATGTGATACATTATAGCAACAGAATGAAGGACAAAAACCATATGATCAATTCAACTGATGATGAAAAAACATTCAATAAAATTCAACATCCCTTCATGATAAAAAATCTCAAACAACTGGGTATAGAGAAGGAACTTAGCTCAACATGATAAAAACCATATATGACAGACCCACAGCTAGTCTCATAATGAATGGAGAAAAACTGAAAGCATTTCCTGGAAGGTCTGGAGCAAGAAAAGGGTGTCCATTTTCACCACTGTTATTCAACATAGTACTAGAATTTTAGCTAGAGCAATCAGACATGAGAATGGAAGAAAGTGTCTCCAAATTGAAATGGAAAGAGTCAAATCATCCTTGTTTGCAGACCATATGATCTTATATCTAGAGAAACCTAAAGACTCCAAAAAAAAAAAAAACTATTAGAACTGATAAACAAATTCATTAAAGTTTTAGGATATAAAATCAAAATACAAAAATCAGCATTTTTGTATGCCGACAGCAAACAATCTGGAAAAGAAACCAAGAAAGAAATTGTCGCGCCGCCCTGACCAGCAGGAAGGACGCAACACTCGGAGTTCTTCCAACAGCGTTTTAATGGGGCAGACTATAGGAAATACAAATGGCGAAGACCACGAAGCAAAACAAGCACAGGCTTATATACTGGTGAAGGCTAGGTGGCAAACTGTGATTGGACATGCCCTTAGGGTCCTCCCCAGGAAAGACGTTTCTCTGCTGGCGCATGCGCTCAACTGATGTTTACCTCAAAGTTGTTTGGTGCTCAGCGCCATCTTCTAATGGCGTCGACTGCAGCGCTCCACAGTAGTTAGACCACCTGGACTGTCTGTCAGGCTCAGCTGGGTGACCCAGAGGAAGACTGAAACTCTGAGTCTTAATTTCTCCATCTGTAAAATAGTGGTAGTGAGGATGGGGAGAGGTTGCCCACCTCAGGGACTGTCATGAGGATTACATGGAAAAGTCCACGTAAACAGCTTCCCATGGTTTCTGGCAGAGTGAATGAATGAAATACAGGTCCACCGTTTGTGTTAGAGGTCCCCAGGACCACCCCTAGGTTTAGTAGTTCCCTAGGAGGACTCACAGCTACGACTTGTCCTGGTGAAAGGACATGAAGCAACATCAGCAAAGGGCAGTTCTGAGTATTTCCTGTAGGGTAGGTCTAGTAGTGACAAATGCCCTTCGTGTTTGCTTACCTGGAAAAGTCTTATTTGTCCATCATTCATGCAACTTCCCTCGTTTTGCAGGGTACAAGATTCTTACCTGGCAGCTTTTCTGTCTGTGGGTGAAGACTGGAGGAAACCAGGCACTAGCTTCCCAAGGTCCTCTCCCAGTGGGGTCACACAGGATGTGCTTAATTCCCCCAGCAACATACTAGGACATGTGTGAAATGTTCTCTACCAGGGAAGCTCACTAGAGACTCAGTGCCCTGGGTTTTCACTGGAGGCTGGTCACGTAGGCGCCCTCTGCCTGACACATGGCAACATTCCTGACTCCCAGAAGGAAAACAGGTGTTCAGCATAAACCAAATTGTACAAACATTAAGCGTGTAAAAGCCACTCTTACCAGTTAGAATGGTGGGAATCCTCCTGAAATCCAAGTTCTCAGATGCCAGCCAAGGGCCATGCTTGCAAGCAGGCCTTTCCAATGCTACAGTCCCCAATCTGCTATGTTAGCTCTTTTCTGCACAGCGTCGGAGGCCACAAGACCTCTCCTAACTCTCGGGAAGCCACAAGACCTCTCCTAACTCTCGGGCCTCATCCACAGTGCTGCCTGCCGGCCATCATGACGTTCCCCTCATCACCCTGCATATGCCTGTGGCAAAGCCTTACCTCTGTGCCTGCTGCTGCGTCTGCCTTAAATGTTCTTCCCCTGAGTTTGCCATGACCATGTCCTCGTCATTGTCCTCAGTAGGGTGCTTCCCTGCCCCGTCACTCAGCTCTAATTTCTCTGATAGGATTTTCATTCTCTAAAATTATCCTTTGTACTGATTTTATCTTATTCATTGCTATCTCCTCCACTAGAAGGATGATGTGCTTTTCTGGCAGAAGAACATGTCTGTCCTGTTTACTGTGCTATCATGGTGGACTACTGTCAGGAAGGGCAAGTGGTAGAGCGTCAATATTTGCACATGGATACTGGGAATTATTAGGAGGCATTTCATTGTTCTCTGTCCTAAAGAATAAAGAGAATCCTTACATATTTTCTGTTTATTAAAGTATTTTCTTTGGATGTTAAGTTTTTAGAAGATATTAAACCCAGAAAATTTGCCGGAATAATATCATGAAGATGCCGAGTGCTTCTGGGCTTTTCACATTTCATCTTTCCACAATTGTACATGAGCCTAATACAAAAATATGGTTCTTAGAAGGAAAGGCTGGTTCTTAGAAGGAAACTTTTTAAGAAGCACATGGTTTTGTTTGCATTCAGGGTCATTTTAGGGACCTCTGTTTTCAATTTTTTGTTCTAGGTTCTCCCAGTAGTTCTCCAGTTCTGTGATTGGTGGCACAGGTGAGGAGTGTGATGGGTTGGTCCCTCCACGTGCACTCTTAACCTTTTTCCACCTTGCCCTGCCACTATGTGGACATACCTTGTCTTCTGGCTTCCAGTAGAGTTAGCCCAGGAGTCTGCAAACTTTTTCTTAAAAGGCAAGATAAGAAATGTTTTAGACTTTATAGACCATCCACTCTCTGTGATAACCACTCAGCTCTGTCACTGTAGTGTGAAAGTAGACCAGACAATAGGTAAACTGAGTAGCATGGACCAAGAAAGACAGTGGGCTGGATGTGGCCCAAGGGCTGTGATTTGCCAGTTGGTGGTTTAGCCAATAGGGGAGTAGGACAAGATCTCAAAGGAAGAACGAGAGTAAGTCTCTGAAGGCTGCTGTGTCCTTACACTGGGGGTCACAGCTCCTCTCAGGGAGCCCCCTCTATGGGGTCTGGAAGTCACCCCTCCCGGCCCTTCAGGCCTAGATGTGGTAAAAGTGCTCCGCTGTCACTGAGATGCTTCCTCCTGACCCTGCCTGTGCCTTTGCTAGTCCCTGTATCCATCTTTCCTCAAATAGCTCAATTTCAATTTCAGCGTGCTGTCAGTTTTCTGCAGGATTAGGGTATCATCATGGGGTTTCATGGGATATAGGACTTTTGGTATTAAACCCCAGACAGTCCCAGACAAGCCAGGATAATTAATCATCCTGGCTGGGACCCAGCCCTTCCTCCTCCCCTGTCCCTTTGCCACTGACTGTGTGCTGGCCCTTGGCACCTCCCACTTGGCTAATGGCCTTGTTGGCATCTAACAGACACAGTGGCCAGATGGGGCCTGTGGCCATCACAGTGTGCACCTCTTTGCTATTTGCCCTTGGAATAAAGTCTGTAGCTGATGTCTAACTATCTAGGGAGACCCTAGTATTATCTCCCAGCCTAGTGCAGAGGCTCTTCATGCTATATTTTGCACTGTATAATTTTTGAAGATGATCCCTTCTCTGAATTTTACTGTGGGAGAGATATGCTATTTTTCCATAAGAAAAATCAGACTTACTTTGAAAGAGCAGTAGGATTAGCAGACACTTTGAAATATTGTATTAATCCAGCTTGAGTTGAAAATATCCAAAAGACTGACTCATGAAATTTCAGGTAATTGAACTTCTTGACTCAAATAGACATGAGGAAAAAAAAATAATGTTCTTTCAAACTATTTCGACTCAGACTTTTTTTTTCTTTAGTTGAAAACCTGACAAAAGTTTTCTTGATGGGAAGAAGAGATTACCTTCTCCACATTTAAATTTAATACCATAATGATAACAGCAGGAAGGGTTTTCGATTTAATCTAATTGTGTCCAGATATACCTTTTTTGGTGTTTTTTTTTTTTTAGTGGAAAGAAAGTTTAAGAGGTTAGCTATGAGGCTGAGGGAGGGGAAGCCCTCAGCCTGAGAGAAGGGAATCCCACAGTCTGAGAGGACCAGCAATGAGCCACCTTTATCACCCTAAAATATCTGTGCTTTTGAGCAGGTGGACTAAAGAGGAAAGGCCTGGTGCTTTGAAAAAAATATTAGTATTAACTTGAGTAACAGAGCAGGCTGACTCAGGTCCCCAGAATCTAGAAGATGTAAATATGTAAGCAGTTTTAAGAAGGAGACACTGGTGACTTTTTTATGGTGGTGGTAGTTGCACTGTGACATAAATGACTTCTCCCATTCAAGGAGACTTTTCTTATGAGTATTAGTAGTGGAAGAGTAGAAACTCAGGTGCTTGAGGAGGCTGGAAAGGTAACGTGAATGAATGAAGAGGCCTGGGTGTAAGAAAAATCTAAGTAAAGACAGAAATACAAACCAAAAATCACTTGTAAGTTGAATATAAGGCAAGCGACAACACAGCTGCAATAATAAAAGGCTCATGGTACTTGTTGCTGGGGACATATCGGGAGAGACGTGCACTGGAGACCTCTGGAGATGAAGCCCTGTCCATCAGGAGGACGTCGTCATCATGCGTAAAGTGTTGCCCTTTCTGTCTCCAACTCCGGTGCCACTTAGTGAAAATCCTTGATGGTTAAATGGTAGCAACTAATCTACAAACTAAAGACCATCTAACAGATATGTTGGCCATATGGGGCCTGCCAACCACCATAATTTGTAACCTCTCTGTTAGGGCATATTTGCCCTCGGAACGAAGTCTGTAGCTGATGTTTGACTATCGAGGGAGACGCTGGTATGGCTGACAATCTGTGTTCAGAACATCAGTATGGTACTACAGACAAACTTTCAAGGTCAAATTGATTATCCTCCAGCTTAGCAAAGCAGCAGCTCCCTAATTATGTCAGAAGGCAGGATTATCTCTGATCATTTGAGCTAGGACTCTGGATAAAACATCAAAAGCAATATTTAAATAATACACGGTCATGAATCAAGGATTCATTGCATTTTCTCTTACTATAAAACCAAATTGTGGTGGCCCATTTTGCTCTACTAGTAATAACTCATGTAATGTAACGTATCCCCCATTACAAAATGTCACTCTGGGAAAGAGAGGAGCTCTACTTTGCGTCATGGTGGTTCATACTTACAAAGGCCCTACAAAAATCCAGGCAAGTTTTTGACCCAAACAACCCACAATTAGGAACTGACATACCCAGTCCTATGCTGGAGCTGTTTGGATCATGAAAGCCAGTTGTACCCATCTCTTCTGAATATCCAACTCTGTATTCAGTGATTTCACTAGTAGCTTGAAATTGACTATGATGGGAGTACTTACACCATGGAAATTGGCAAAAGTTACAAATTAGTGCCTTTCTTTCTTAGAGAGCTGATGGTTAAACACCAGGATTCCACTGGGTACCCCTCACTGCTAGAAGATCTCCCTCCCTCTGTCTCTCCCTTGAAATCTGAACCTACCTTGCATTCCACTAAGGCATTATATCACTATCTTGCTTGCTACTCTAGAAATATAAAGCAAAAGCAAAAGTTGCATATTGAATTAAGTTACCTTCTAGTTCCTATCTTCTCAAAAATTCTTGCTTTTAGAAAATAAAATTGTTATCAAAGACAACAAGGAATTTTTTAATCATCAGTATAGCTCATCCTTGAGACAGCTGAGTCCTTTTCAGTAGTAATCAGTAGATGCATAGAAGAGGGAGTTCAAGAACCAGCATTTTTTGTAGCTCTTCACGCTGGGCATCTTCTTTCGTTTGCAATAGGAGGGTACACAAGCAAAATCAACTAAATTTGTGTTGTCCAGAACAGTGTTTTCTCTACCGACCTTACTCACCTGTCCCTGAGCACTGAGTTAATTATGCCCTCCTTTTTGCTGTTTACTAGATTACTTACTCTGTTTTTAAACTTTTGTTTGTGTTCTTAAAGGAGGTATTTGCATGTCAGTCTTTCCTATTATCTATGTTGCCCGAAGACAGAGGCCTTGCTGTACTAGTTTTTGTCTATTGTCTTGGCACTAACTCATAGTAGGCACTCAATAAATGTCATATCAGGGAATGAGTCCTTCAGAATACGATTAATTGGCATCTAAAGAGCAATGATTCCAATTCCTTTTGATTCAGACAAACAAACATTTTGGCAAATTTATATCTTAACTGCATATTAAGCAGTTAAATTTTAAAGAAAAGATGCATATTCTTACACTCTGTCCCAGGGGAAGATATGCAGCTTCCTGGTTAACACAAACAATTCCTTGCCTTCAACACCAGTTTTTGCTTGGTTTCTTTCTTTTCCTCTGGAACTTTTCAGAGTGAGAACCTTTAGAAAAAAAAATAAAAAAACAATTTAACAAGATAGACACTTAGTTCAATAGAAGAATTTTTTCTGGTGTGAAAAAATAAATTACAGAAAGGACTTTGCCTCTGAAAGATAATTAATAAAAACCTTCCCATGTGATGACAAATCTGACATCTTGTCTCATGTCTGGCAGAGAGGAAAGTGCTGAGAGTTACACAGTTGGAATAAAATGTTCCACTTCACAGCAAGGCCAAGCAGGATCTGATAATTTTCTAGCAAGAAAAGGTCATAGTCTAATTGTTAAATTGACACAACATCAGGCCTTGGATATGTAACTATTCACCATCAGTGAGGTCCTCGTTTAGGCTTTCCTGATTTCATAGGCAAATTTTGTCAAGAATGTGGATAGGCACAGAAATGACTCCCTCTTGGACATTGTGGACTGCAATTGTATTTATAGAACTGTTCCTTTTCCTCAGGGGTCATGGTAGGCTGAATAATGATCCCCTAACATGTTCACATCCTAATTCCCAGAATGTGTGAATATTACCTACATTACTCAGGTGAGCATGATACAATCATACCAGTCCTTACAAAAGGAAGTAGGAAGATCCAGAGTTAGAAACAGAAGCTGCCATGATGGTAGAAGAAGAGAGAGAGAAACAGATGAGGAGATGCTGTGCTGCTGGCTTGAAAGATGGAGGAAGAAGGCCATGAGCTGAAGGATGCAGATAGCCTAGCTGGAAAGTGAAAGAAAACAGATTCTCCTGAAGAAGCACAGCCTTGTAGACCAATATAGACTTTAGAACTGTAAGATAATCCAATATTTTTTTAGCTACTAAAATCATGGTGCTTTGTTACAGCAGTAGTGTGAAATAGTACATGGGACATGGTTTCCTAAAATCAGAGCCTCAGGTGAGGACTGGATACAGATAGTTTTCCTTGGAAGGAGATCCAGGAAGCAGCAGTGAGGGGCAGGATGGTACAGCAGGGGAGGAGGGAGAGAGCCAGCATAATGAGGAATCATTGGGGTCACTGCTGCGGACAGCCAGAGATCAGTCCACCGGTACCTCAAGAGGCACATGGAATGTCTCTCAGAGGTGTCCATCTGGACAAAGGCAGGTTGGGGCATTTAACCAGTTGTCCTTTCCTATGGATTGAGGGCTGTCCCAGGAGGATTAACTCTGCCTCATTTTCCTTCTCTGTTTGCTGTCACATTAACCGAGCTCCTGCAGTCTAGGAGAAAGCCCCAAAGTAGAGCGTAAAGAGATTGAGGGCACTCCACGGGGCAAGCCAGAGCACTGAGGAAATTGCTCATGGCAGCAGCAGCTCAGAGCAGAGGCTCGCTGAGGTGATGGACTCAGCCACCAGGGCTGTCCTCCATTGGGCTGAACCCTCAAAGTCCAGACCTGTTCATTTGCTAGATACCTATCTGTTGTCTCTGTGGATTCAGGGTTTTGTGTGTAGACCAGACAAGTTTTCCAGTGCCTGACACGTGGGAGGTATTCATTATTTGCCCAGTTGAACTTCCTGGGACTGCTAAGGCTCTCTCAGAAGTACCTTATATCAGGGCTCCTTTGCTTGACTTAAGGGAATCAGGTCTTATTTGGCATATGGTACCTTTAATTTAATTCCCAAAATTTTATAAATAGGCACAAATACCACCAACTCTGGGCAGGCACAGCCTGTAGTTTCTACTAAGGGCCAAGTCTTCCTCAGTACATTAACTAAAATTCTTACAAAATGGTGTTTTTCCTTTTAAGTTTTCCGGTGGAGCCTAGTTGTTTAATCCTGGAATATTAATAGTAAAGAGTTAATTCTATTTAAACAAAAATTGTGATTTCATTGACTAAGTAAATTAATGAAAAAATGAACACAATGACTCTGTCATAATAGCAGATCAAATGTCCCATAACTGGAACAATTACTAAAACAAACACCTCTGTGATAAGTCAGGCCTCAACATGGACTTGCTGAAGACTCAGATGATCATTAGCACTTTTTAATGATAAAGCATTTTTAATTAAGGTATGCACACTGTTTTTTAAAGATATAATCCTATTACACATTTAATAGACTACAGTGTAAAAATAACTTGTATATACACAGAGAAACTATAATATGGAAATATTCATGTGGCCATCTGACTTACTTTATTGTGATATTTGCTTTTTTTTTTTTTTTGAAACAGAGTCTTGCTCTATTGCCCCAGGTAGAGTGCAGTGTTGTCATCGTAGCTCACAGCAACCTCACACTCCTGGGCTCAAGCTATTCTCCTGCCTCAGCCTCCTGAGTAGCTGGGACTACAGGCATGTGCCATAACAACCGGCTAATTTTTCTATTTTTAGTGGAGCCGGGGTCTCTCTCTTTCTCAGGCTGGTCTCAAACTCCTGAGCTCAAGCAATACTCCCACCTCTGTCTCCCAGAGTGTTAGGATTACAGGGGTGAGCCACTGCACCCAGCTGTGATATTTGCTTTATTGCAAGGTCTGGAATCGCACCTGGGTATCTCCGAGGTATGCCAGTTACATGCAGCTTCTCTTTTAATAGTTTGAGGAAAAGATGCTGGTTAGCATTCCGTTATAAATAATGTCTAAGATATTGGTTTCAAATTTTGTATAAAAGCAACAACAGAACTCACCAAAGTGAAAGTATTCTCCCTCTTTACTTCCCAAAAATCACAAAATTATTTCTAAGTGTCTGTTATCTTAATGGCCAAGAAGGTGGCAGGCGTTCTGTGTTCCAGGAACTATAAAATGCCAGGAACATATTAAGGAGGTCAGACTCAGCAGGGGTGTGGATGACATGAGTTTATACTTACAGTGAGTACGTCTGTGTGTGTGTGTCTTGGAAGTATTACGTTTCTCCATGCTTTCCCTGTAGGCAGTGTGTCTTTATAAATCCTTTGAGGACTCTAGGTTTTTGGTCCCTAGCAGGATAAAGAATCAATCAAAATACATTGCCATAACATTTTTATATCCTGCAAGTCAGAGATAGTATCCTTTCTTCCCTGCCAGTCTAAGACCCTCCAAACTGATTCCAATAGACCGACTTTGACAAGAGTAAACCTGAGGTATTTTGTTGCAAGGATTAAGTAACTGTCCATCCACACTAATAGCCAAAAGCAGAGTGAGTCAGTGGAAGGAAAACAAGGAGGCAGGAGACACGAGTCAGTTCGTTTGGAAAATACCTTTTTAGAGCTGGTCTAAGAGAGAATGAAATCTGAAGTTGTTTACTGCTTGTCAAGATAATTATTTGTGACAGGAAGTTTCTCTCTTTTTATTTATGGCTTCTTTAAAGAGAGTTGCATTAAGCTTTTCTATATTTCCAATATTTCTCACTGGCCTCTGGGACATATCTGTGATGTCACTGGTATTGAAGACCTTTTTGCTCTTGTTCTTTTTATGTTTAGTGTATAGTCGGCCACATTAGCTGCTGTGACAACCTTGAATCTAAGTGATTTCGCACAGAGTCATGTGAATGTTCCTTGCTGGGTGGGTCTCCAGGGCACCTCTCCTCTAGGCAGTGATTGAGTACTCTGCTCTATTGGAAGACTCCACCATCTTTGGAGTCCTTCCTTTCTATTTTCATGGACAGGAGAAAAGAGAATATAATGCAGGGAATTTCAGGGACCAGATATAGAAGTGGAACATTCTTTCACCCTCATTCTATTGACTAGTGCTTAGTCCTATGGCCAAAATTGTTGCAGGAAGCCAGCAGCACAAGGTGCAGGTCCCATTGTGACAAGTAGCCAAAGACTAATAGCAAGGAGGGTTCTTAGCTCAAAGAGCTTATTTTCCTAACACTGAAGCATAGGTTGCCAACTCAGATGCCTAGACAGCCAGGTGAGTGTTTAACTAAGTCAAGTGAACAGGAACAATAACACAGGGAGTGGTGCCGACAAGGACAGCTTGGAGAGGCACACTCTATATAACATGATGATTTAACTTCATGACACACCGCTCTGGCTAGAATAACCATATCTGCTGGCCACATCCATCCCATATGCTGCCAGTTGGCAACCTGCGGTCTGGGAGAGAGAAAAGAATCCTTTCCCTGGAAACTAACTCCAAAGTTGGCTATATCCTTGAATCAGTACCTGTCAGGATAAACATAAACCCTTTCTTTTTAAGATAGAAAGTTCTGTGCTGTAGCAAAGAAGGGGAAGCTAAAAGGGAACCCAGGTATAAAGCGGATGATATAAGGACTTGCTCTCCGTGCGTAAATTTAGGGCAGTGGCACTTGCGTGGAGGACAGATCTCTAAGCTGCCGCTTTAGCGATGCTTGGTGTCCTACAAAGGTAGCATGACTCAGTCACAACAGGCACTGATGTTCTCACTGTGCAGCTGACCCGAGAGGCAAATGTCTCCTGACCGTCTCTCTGACGCAGGTCCCTGCTGTTTCTCTTTGCATACTTCTGAGCGTAGTTGATGTACTGAGCAGTGTATAGTAGCCACAAAAGTAATATTTTGGTGCTATTTGTCAATGTCTTCCCTGAGAAATATCAGTGAATCATGTATATGGATTTAAACATATTATATAAATAATAATAATAGTAGCAAACATTTGAGCAATCACTATATACCAGGTACTACTGAAGGCTCTTTACAATAATTAACTCATTAATCCTCACAATCTGTAAAATATCATTACTCCCATTTTACAGCTTAGGAAACTGAGACACAGAAGGTCACACAGCTGGTAACTGGTAGAACCAGGATTTGTGCTCAACCAGTGTGGCTCAGACCTGTGCTTATTAATCATGGATTCTCTTAGCAGGCTGGTTGTAATTTTCAAATAATAGAAATCCTTTGATGATCATGAACTGAAAATTGCTTGTGCTTTCACAGGTGTATTGGTTACCTGTCGCTTATGAGGTACTAGCTAATGCATAAATGGACAGAAGGACTTCATAGGAAAATTGTTATTGCCATGGCATTGAAGAGAAATTCGGAATGTTTCTCATAGCATATATTCTGGAAAAGTTAAAAAGGGTTTGGGGAAAAGTGTGTCCAGGCAGTATCTTTATATATGTAATATCTGATAACGTAGGAGAAGGGCTTGCCTGGTTTTGGAGGAATGCCCAAGTACTAATCCTTACAACAATGGGGGATGCTGCTTTATATCCCCCCACCAGATTTAGTGTGATTGAAATTGAAGAGTGGATATCAGTGGCACAGATACTGCTAAGAAATCAAGGGGCAATAGCAGTAACTAGAACATTCTACCACTACTGACCAGTAAGACATTCTACTTTTGGAAAGCCCTAAATTAGTCTGGAATCTTTTTTAGATGCAGTTTTGTAATTTCAGAGATGCATTCCATGAAACCCAAGAGCCACAAAGGAATTCAAAGCGAAGAGTGTATTGGTTAAAAAGATGAGTCTATATTTCTCTCCATTTACCCAGCTAATTCTTACTGTTGAGATGATAGAAGAAATGTCCCTTCTGTGATTTCTTTCTTGATAGCCCTAGTTAAGGTTAGGCTACCCTCTCCCCCAAACTTTACATGTTCCTGAGAGACCTGCGTCGTCTTTTCAAGTTAAATTTTAACTTTAATTAAATTATGATTTTTTAAATGCCTCTCTTCCTTTGTAGGCCATAGTAATATTTAACACTTGACTACTTATCCTGTACAGCACTTTTCTAATTGTTTCTGGACAATGTCTAGCAAAATCCTCACTGAATCCCAGGAGTTTAATAAGTATTTGTGAATCACTGATGAATATTGCATGAGGGGTACAGTAAATGAATGAGTGATTTGACTAGTTCCTACCTCACTAAGTCACCCCTAGCCCAGGAGGGCGCTGTGTACTTTTATGTTACAAATCATTTAACCTGAGTTGTGACTGATAGATGGAGTGAGTCAAGAATTTGTAAAGACAAAACTGTGCCTTTGAGAATTCTCCCACCACTCCCACCCTCCCTAAGGGTCAGCGGCTGGAAAAGAATTTATTTTTTTCTTGATAACTCCAGAGGAACCCTGAATAGACCCTGCCAGGTAATCAGGACAGAGCCCGAGTCACAAATGAACAGGGATGGAGAACACAACTCACGCATAGCGTAGTGCTCCTCTTCACTGTGCTCTTTCTCATTCGGTCCTGGATTTTTACATTCAGTCTCTCGGGAGAAATTTCATCTCCCTTCGTACCAGTGGGATGCCCGGTTTGCTGGTCTGGGTTTTGAGAGCAGAATTAGCCAATTAGAAGATTATTGTATAATTGTAGGCACTGGGTGCCTGGAGGCAACCCTTGACCATTTGCTGCTTAACTAAATTAGTGTTGGCCAGTAATAGATTTTCTGCTTGCAAAATTGCCAGCACATTATTCTGAGACCTGAATCTGCATTCTGTGTGCATGCCACTTGGGATGCCAGCGTTACGATTGCTTCAGAAGTGATTTAACTAGAGCCTGTTCTCAAGACAAGGGAAAGTTTCAGAAGCCAAACAGCACAGACACTGGACTGTAGCATTCTTCTCCCTTTGATTTGAGAGAGATGATATCGGTCAGGGCGATGACTCCCCTGTTTCAATTTCTCTGATGTTGCTCAGGCTGGCCACACAGTGAACCTCCTGAGATTGATTCTTGTTCTCCTTCCTCAGGGTTCAGCGCATTTCAGAGGGCTGGTATTTAGAGAGAAGCCCTGGTTCCACAGCTTCCAACCTTTTGTACACTCCTTTGAGTTTGCTGGTGGAGAGGATAATGAATTTTCCTCAACTGCCCATGTTCAGTGGTTCAGAGTGTGAGGTCTGGTTTTCTAAAAACAGAGTTGAGGATTTGAGTGCAAGTAGTTTATTTGGGTGGTGGCAGGACTTGGGTTCGGAAAAATACCAATGGGGGATGAGGAAATGAGCCAAGGAAGAAAAAGCATCTAATGAAAAGTGAGTTATCAATCCAGACACCGTCCTGGACAAATGGAGCTGAACTGCAGGTGGAAACTGGGAGACAGAACTCATGCCTGCGAATCATCTCACCTGAACGGTGAGGGGTCTGGGGTATTTACACACCAGTTCCCAGTGGTTATTGGTCAAAGGCTGCTCTCGGAGTGACGGCAACTTCCAAACACTCTCTTTTGGCACCTTGCTTTTTCCACAAGTTTGAGAGTAACATCTCAGGGCAAAAAATACAAAGTCTTGCCCGCTGACATGGAAGGTCTGAGGGGAATGAGCAGAGCTCTGGCAGTGTGCCAAATCGGAAGACACTTAGACCTGGGTTTGAATTCTGACTTCACCCATCCTAACTGTGATCTTGGATAAGCTTGTTAACCTCTCTAGAATTTCACATCTGCCCACTGTGAAATGTATCTTTTAATGTATTAATAGTACATACTTAGTATTGCTACTGTGATTCAATGAGATTATGCATATAGTGGGTTTGGCACAGTGATGGCCATGTAATAACGGCTCAGAAATGTTTGCTTTCACTCACTGCACGTTACGGAGCATCTTCCCTGTGCCAGTATATGGCAGGTGCTCAGTAGGAACAAGTCAGGAAGAGGTGCCCCATCTTCATGAGGCTTAAAGTCTTTGCCTACTAAATCTTAAGACCATTTCTTATTTTCATTAAGTTACACCTTGCCCAGGAGAGTGTCACATACTTTCATGTTCCAAAGCATCTAACCTAATTTTTTGACCACTGGATGAATTGTCTTCAGAATTTGAGGGCCTTGGGAAACAATTGTAGATATTAAATTTTCTAGTAGCCAAATTTATAAAAGGAACAAGAAACTGGTGAAATGAATTTTAATATCACTTGTATTTAGTTTGCCCCATATGTAAAATATTATTGTTTCAACATGAAATTAATATAAAATTATTGATTAGATATTTAGAATTCTTTTTCTTATTTCATCATCATCAAAATCTAATTTGTGTTTTGTACCTACAACATCTCAGACAGCTACTTTTTTTTTTTTTCGTTTGTTAGGCTGGTCAAGTGAAGTAGTGGGAGTGGAGAAGGAACAAATGAATCTGTAGACAGCTACATTTTAAGTGCTCAGGAGCCACCTGTGACTCATGGCCACCATATTGAGCCATGGTGGAGATCTAATGGGCCGTGAATTCCTTTTAGAAGTAACTTCACATCAGAAAGTTCCAAAAGAAAGTTCCACTTTCTTTTTCTTCCTCTTCATAGATGACAAGGCTCCTTTGCACATATGAAAATGAAGTTGGTTTTAGCTTAGGCACCATAGGAAATTGACAGTTTCTGTAATAAAATTTCACACATGGAAACTATGGTGAGAATCTTAGCAGGTGTAAAAATCTGATGAAGTTATTTCTTTAACTGCAACTTAATGGAAACTGCAGCAGCTGTTCCCATTTGTGTGTTTCCAAATTTCATTGCCAAAATGAATCGTTGGCAGCCACAGGAGAAGTATCAACTTACCTCTTCATTTGGGATATGAAATTAAAACCTCAGCTCATTTCTAAAAGTCACAGATTTGGTGAAAGTTAGCAGGGCAAACACATATACTGCTATTAAAATATTGATGGCTTTGGTTTTTCTTAGGTGCTGCTGCTAACATCTGCAGAAGATTTGGACTGCACTCCTGGATTTCAGCAGAAAGTGTTCCATATTAGTCAGCCAGCTGAATTCATTGAAGACCAGTCAATTTTAAACTGTAAGCAGTGTCTCTTGAAGATACTTTTGGCCTCTTCTCACATTTGGTTTTACTAATGTCTAGGAATGTGTCTCAGTATGTGGTATTTCCTAAACTGTTCCCTGATTATTTTTCTTACATCACTGCTTGACCCAGAGTGGAAGCTCTTGAATTAGGGCCTTGCCAACTTAGAGGTTAATAGGGTGGTAATATCTCTTTTTGGGATCTTATCATAAGTGAGCATTTCCAGACTGCTCCCAGAAAAGGAGGCTGTCAGCCTCCAACATGAGTTCTACACTATTCAATGGAAGTGAAATCCATTTTCCCTGGGCAGACCCCCAAGAGCAAAATCATTAGTTTTCTGGAGATTTCTGTTCTACCTATAGTTTCTCATACATAGTATTAGATCAAAATAATGGTGAGAACATGATATTGGCTTCTGGGAATTCTTAGACTTAGGAATGAAAACCACTTATTCTTAAGGCTAATAAGATGGTCTTTAGAATGATTCAAAACCTCTACTGGTTATTTTGTGGATTAAACACAAATCCCCCAAAATTCCAATTGATTTCCTTAAAATATGCATCCCTCAGATCTGTGGTTATGATCTCTTTCTATTTTAATGCCAGTATTATATTATTTTATCTTTAAGAGGTCACAGGTTTCATTGCTAAATGCATAACAAATATATTTTTAGAGCAATAAAATTTAAAATTGATAATAGGAAAATAATCATTTACTTTTAGGGTCTCAAGCACCATCCCTTAACACTTGGGAATGAAGGGTATGAAAACAGTAATCTAATTTGGTCAAATGCTCTAAGGTCTTTTTAAGGAAGGTGACTCCACATTTGCCCTTCTAGTCTTGGGTTTGCCTTCCAGGCTAGCCATATTCCTTCATTTCTATGTATGTGACTGTAATGTTCAAAGAAAAGAAAGAAACAACCTGCTTGATTGGATTATTCTGTGAAGCTGGGACACATTTTAAGAGTTGAAAGAAACACAATAATGAAGATGCACTGTTGAGCATCAAGGGAGCTGTCCAAGGTGAAGCCCATGCACATCTTGATGCAATTACGTCAATGAAATCATTTCAATAATTAGAGTCTGTAATGACAAGGTACAGGAGTGGCGCAATAAGTGAATTCCAATATGATATTTTCTGTTAATTTGATCTGAGTATGACTCTTGGGTCAGGCCATCAGGAACCTTCATTTGTCTTTTGATTTCTGTATTTATCAGAATCAATATATTTCAAGCAGAACCATTTTTCTGGCTCTTCTCTCTTCTCTTTTCCTCGCTTCTCCTCTCTCTCTTTCTTTCTCCCTTTTCTTTTTTTCCAAGTGATTATCCCAAATGGCATCTATGTTAACATGCTTGGAAATGCGAAGCCACCCTGAGTGTGGAAATTAATAGAGTTGGTATGCAAAGCAGGCCCATAAATGTGATTGCTTCTGTAATCTTCACGACACCAAACAGCTTTTAATTCACTGTTGAGAAGCTGGAAACAATCATACTTTGGGGGATCTTTTTAATTTAAACTAGGCCATATTGTATATTCGAATATCACAGTTTTGTATGTGTCTGTGTGTGTGTGTGTGTGTGTATGTGTGTGAATGTGTGTGTGTTGAATCCCCTAAGCAATTAAGTAGGTTATAGTTGTTGGCTCTGTGTAAGCTAATAAATGCTAAATGGGACTGGGTTGATTATCAATGATAGCACATTCAGGAAAAGTCAGTGATACAAAAATTGAGGACATTTATGATTTTATGCTTGTGTATGAGTTGTTGGGTCAGCAAAATTTGATTAGCCCCTCTTAGTAAAACCATATGTCCATCTATATTTATATAAAATACAAAGAACACATCAGATCAGGTACTTTTAAGTTTGTCTCAAAGCAATGAACATAGGTTGTGATGAGTATAGATCTGCAGATAAGGTTAATTGTGCCTAAATGAAGAAGAAAGTTTTCAAATGCTTGAGAATGCCTATTGAATGTTGTTTTGGAAAAAGTGGATTTCCAAAAATACCATAGTAGTAGCAATGCTCTGCTCTATTCCACTTGCAAAAGGAAATAAAAATCTCAAAATGTTGAACAGACTTTGCTACTTATCCAACAAATACTTTAAGGTAGTACCTCTCTCTCCTTCTCCCTCTCCCTCTCCCTCCCTCCTCCACCTCTCCCTCCCTTCTCTCTATTCTCAGTTTCTTTTGTGCATTTCCTATGGTTCAACATAAAACCCTTCTATCTCTGAAAAATGTGACTAAACAAGCAACTGATGTGGCTTCTGCTTTCAGAATGAAGACCCTAATGCCCAAAGCTAACATCTGAATGAAAAATGAAAAGAATCAAACAGAACTAGGAAGTTTAAAAATGCTCAGATAACAGATGTCCAGGAAATGGTTAGGGATATTTTGGTGACCTATGAATATAAGTTGATGGTATCAGTAATAATCAAGGTTAAAAGAAACTAGGTTAGTAGTGTTATAGCACTTGCACTTTACATTTTTCCTTTATCTTTGCAATATTTAAAAGCTTTGGTTACCAGTCATTGTGAAGTTTTGTGCTGCAGAAGGTATAAACACAGCCTAATCAATCGGTTCACATCTACACTCTTCACCATTCTGTAAAGTTGTCTGAAAGTAGTTGTCTCTTCACCTGACAGGTAGAGTATATCTGCTCATACCCTAGACTTGTATCCAACCAATTCTGTGTTCAGCTTTTAGCAGCTCATATGAAATGTTTATTCTGTAGAGCTTCCTGCTATCTTTGTTCAGACAGTAATATTTCTTTTATCCTTTTTCATTTTCCTCTTCAATTTTCAATGACTTATCTCTTTCTACTTTAACTGTTACTAATGGTCACCTTCACTCCTTTTATTTCCCTAATATTTTATTCACTATTCACTCCGATACATCTTTCTCTCAGTTGTTCTAAAGCCTTTTATTTTCTTCACATCCAAATAACTCTTTATTCTGCTCTCCTTTCCACTAACTAGACTTGCTTTCGACTTTAAAGGGCCATTTTTCAACAAGCTGCTAGGATCAAAACATAGCGTTCCACTATTTCTTCTAATGTAACCAGGGGAGTGCTTTCATTTTATCTTTCACAGCATGATACAAAGCCCCCAACTCACAATAACTTGGGCAAAACTTTCTTGGCTTCATCTCACTCTTGAAAGTTTAGCTGGGAAGATGTGGTTATTCCCATTTTTCAATGAGAAATACAAGAAAAAAGGAGAAGACAGCTATAGAAGACAGCAACTCTACTTGCAGATGGTGACTTGGAAAGAAAAAAAAAGAAGGCAGCAATTCAGAAAGAAGAATCCCTTCGAGGTGTTTGGACTCAGGGAGGAATCTGTAAAGGGATTGTGGGGGGGTTCTCTAGAGGCCTGACACCCAGAACTCCCTCACATTGCCTGGTGGGTACCTCTTGCTTCTCCTGAAACATGAAAATCATGTGATTCTGGTAGCTGCCTTCTTGGTACCACTAGAGCTGGACAGCAACCCTGGTTATAGCCTGTCAGTTCATACCCAGAATAGAAGACCCCTCAGGCTTAGGAGAATAGCAGGCCGGGACAACTGATTGGCCACTCAGCTGGGGTAGGAAAGTGCCAAGTGATGAACCCTGACTATATTATATTCTGCAAAATTCTAAAACAGAATATTCTACTCTGCCCCCATCAGCTCAGACAGACCTTCCCGGAATATGGAAGGATTTGTAGTCTTTGGGTTCACTAGCGGAAATCATACTCATGCCCTTTCAGCCTCTTTTAGTGGAGGATGTGTCCAGCCTCCAGTCTCTAGAAAGAAGACCCCATTGGCCACCCAGCCACTATTAGAACTACACTTTTCCTTTCCTTTGTTCATTCTTTATGGGACACTCCTCTTGGACCACATACACACAAACACACAGATACACAGAGACAAATTGCCATACCTACGTTTACCTACAATACAACCTGTATAATCATACTTTTCATAAAGAACCTGTATTAGTTAGAACAGACTAGGCTGTGCTGTGGTATCACACAACCCTAGTGACCTAACACAGTAAAGGTTTATTTCTCACTCAGATCATGCAGATGTAGGTCAAGATGCTCTCGAGGGGAACTCTCCTCCAAGTGTCTGCCCTGCATGTGGGAACCTGAGGACCCAGGCTACTGCCAGCTTGGTCCTGCCATCTTGTGGCTTCCAGCATCCTCTGTCACTGAGCTGGTAGATGGGGGGACAAGAAAGAATGTGGGGAATGTGCCCCATATGCTTGACTACCTCAGCTCAAAAGTATTATTTCTGCTCACATTCTGTTAGCGGACCTAGTCATGTAGCCAGTCTAACTGCAAGAGAGGCTGGGAAAATGTAGAGGAACACACGAGTATGGGTGCCTGATCACGATCTCTGTACAGATCATTACAAAATGATATTGCCCACGTAAAAAAGAGACTCCTGAAAGAGATAAAAATAGACCACAAAGGAGGTAGCTGTCTTGCAGTAACCAGGGCCTATGTAGAAGGAAGTTGGTCAGTTGAAGCAGTTTAAGCTGTGCACCTGTGACTGCGTCCTGCTTTTCTTAGTAAAAGAGGCTTCCCGCTGAGCAGTGTTAGCTTCTTTTCTGCTCCCTCTTGGAAACACCCAGGGGAGGAACCTCCTCTTCTGATGGTTCTAATAACTGTGGGCTCAGTTGCTTCCTCCTAATGATTATAATATTGTGGTTAAGATCACACAGTTATAAACTTAGATCGACTAGTGTTCAAACACCCACACAGTCATATGTTAGCTATGTGATCACGAGCGAGTTATCTGAATCCTCCGAATTTGAATTGTCTAGTCTCTGTAAGGATAATGGCAGACCCTAATTCTAGAGCTGATGCATCAACTGAGGGAATACATGCTTAGAACATCATCATTAATAAATGGAAGCTGCTATCACTACCACCATCACTGCCATCATTGTTGTTATGGTTATTACTGTCATTATTTTCATTTATAGACACTCCTCTTGGACCACACACACACAAACACACAGATACACAGAGACAAATTAGATCCAGTTTCCTTATAATGGCCATCTGAACCTAGCTTTAAAGTAGATGAATCATGTTGGCCATGAAAAGTCGGAAGAGATGAACAAGTGTCTAAAGCAGCAATTCTAGAACATTTGAAATTCATGGACCTGTAGAACATTTTTTTAAAATCTTGGATTGATAAGAGCATATTTTTTAAAATTTTGCTAAGCCTGGATATGAAAAAAATAAGTAAATGAAGGAGGGAGGGAAAATGTTGTTTACTTTGCCCAATTTTCTTTTAAAAGGTCACTTGTCATCAAAAACCAAACAAAAAAAAGTAAAGACCAATTACAGAAGAAAAGGTAGTTCTTTGAATAAGTTTTGCTTTGTGAAAAATGCAAGAAATACCTCATTTTGGTGAAAGCCACTGATCTAAGGCATTAGGTTGATGTTACTCTTATTGCTGTTGTCTAATATTCTTCTGAAATTTCAATATGTTAATGTTTCTGGAGAGGCATAGATAATTCTCAGGAGACTTTCTCACGAAGGGCTATATGCCAATGCTGAAAGAAGAGAGGATTTCTAGAAAAATATGACAGGTGTGCACACAGTCAGGAGCAGATGTTCACATGCAGAGTTCCACCAGTGCCAAACAGTGCAGCATCCTTGGCATTGATAACTGACATTTGCTGTGTGCTCCCTAAGTGCTGAGGGCCCCCTAGAACCCCACAATAGCCCTTAGGAGAAAGACATTCTCATGTGCCCATTACATAGGTGAGAACACCTAAGGCTGAGCTAGGTGAAACAATGTACCCAAGGTCTTATTGCTTATTATTGTGGCATCAAGATTTGGACCTGAGATTCCAGGACCCTGGCTTTTATCCAAAGTTCTCTGGTCTAGTATCTCTTAGTTTTTCTTGATATTGGTGGTAATATATCAGGGAAATTTGCCACTTAATTTTCCCCTCACTCTCATCAACCTGAATGACACAGAGAGAGAACTTCTGCTGCATATTTATTGCTGTTCATAGCCAAATTCATCCTTTCTGTGTACTATAGAAAAATAAGTTCTTTTTCTTTGTTTTGAATATAGACCCAGGGACAGATCTTCCATGACCCTTGCTTCTAACTTTCTGCCCTCCCCATGAATTCCTTTCACCAAAACACTGCTCGGCCATGCCACCATGACACTGACCTTGGTTAGCAGTCAGGTCCTCCATGGAGTGCATGGAATCGATCAATCATATTTGTACTTAACATACATGAGTCATGGCTTTTGAGGGTGTTTTTAATTGACTGTAAATCAAACATGGAACTTGAAAAATGAAGGCAATTAATGAAAAAGCAATGCAAGAAGTGTTTTGAATCCTAACGTGGGAAATACACTGCCAGTGAATTAAATGTCAAAACAAAGGCCCTTTTGACCCTGATGAGAAGATTTCATTTGGATGGTAATAAATGGATGAACTCTCCAACCTGGCAGGTAGAGAAATGCCTGTTTTCTCAGTTCAGGCTTACTTAGGCTTTTGCCTGTCTCTGTTCTCTATCTTGAGAACTTTCTAGGTCCTTTTGCTTTCATTTTGTGTGTGTGATTTTTAAAAATGGCAATGATAATTTCTTTCCATTTTATGGTCATCTTTTGTACTACTATCTTGTATTTACTTTCAGGTTGGGAGATTGATTAGCTGATTAGTGAAATTATTTAGTGTCACGTGGACTGCAGTCTGGGTAGAGCTGAACAAGGTTGGGGTTTAGAGCAGTGTATTTGTTTTAAGCTTTTGTTATATGCCAAGGAAAATTACTGTGGTGTCATCCAATTCACTCTATCATTATGAGGCTGATTACACTTTGGGTCAGAATGTGAACTCCTATTTACATTAATAAGAATTTTTTTCTATATTTACACAGAGCTCTGTAGAAATGTAATGTTTTTACAAGTTTGCCCTTCCCTCCCACCAACATATTTGTAACAATGTAGTAATCAGTCAATTAATATTTATTAGGAACTTCATAAATGCATTATACTAACTACCTCATAAATGTGAAGTCATATAATAAAATGATTGTAGGATAGGAAATGAACACATCCACACATCAGGGAGAGATATAATAAAATGCTTAGGGATCCTTTCATTGGATTTGGATCCTAACTTGTGCTTCGAAGAATGGGAAACACAAGAAGTAGCAGAGTGACAGGCCTTTACCAGATGAGGAAACATTACGGCAGGTGGAGCTCTCTTGGCATAAATTTTCTTACCAGTACAATGAAAGAAATAGACTAGGAGTATCACGCTGTTGGCCCGTGGGCTAAATTTACCTGACAAATATGTCCTGTTTGAATGCTCAGGGTGGGAATCCGAGGTGTTTAACAAAAGGAATTTGTCATTAACATTGAGAAGTTTACTTTAGAAATTCCCAGTATCTCAGCAGTCTTGGCCCTCCAGAATATAGGTCCCAGAGGAAGGCTGCCTGGGTTCAAATCCAAGGTCAGCCCTTTATCAGCCAAGGAACTTAGGCAAGTTGAGAAAAAACAATGCAAAACTGCCTTCCAGTTGTTCCAGTGAATATCTCGTGACTAACTCTCCTTGAGCCAGCTTGGGGTCATGTGCTTATCCCTAAAACAGTCATGGTGCCCAAGAAGACTGTTAGCCACATGTGGGGAAATGGAGCTGCCGTTCCCTAAAGGAAGGAAATGATGCTGTGCTGGAGAAATCAAGAGTCCACTGTGAGGGTGTTGTGCTCTATTGCTAAGGTCCCTTTAAATACAAATATCCTATGACTGCAGGCTCTGCTCCATGCATGACAATTTTTAGAACCCAGCACACACACAAATGGAAATGCCTTTTAGGTGGCAAGGGACAAGGATAGCCATCATGCCAGGTTTCATGCTGGTGATGCTGGTGAGCAGATTGCTTAATTAAGACTGTCAAATTCTAAGTGTTTCCATATGGCCTCATTCTTCAACCTGTTGAGTGTCTTCACTCACATGGATCTGGAGCTGGTATACATCTTTTTTTATTTCTGTTTTTCTTCAAGGGACTAAGAATGCAGGAACATACGGATATTACAGGGGCATCTCCTAATTGCAGGTATTAGAACTACATGAATCAGATTGTAAGACATCAAAATATTAATATAAATTGGGAAAGATTAAGCATGACTTTAAATAGTTTGATAAGGCAGAAGTGTAATAGATCAGATCTATGCACATTCTAATAATTGTGTGCTGAGCCTCTGCTCTGTCCTTTTCACTTTAATTTTCATGAAAATTTTTGTTGGCTTGAGAGCAAATGGGCAAGAGGTGCCACATACTTGCCAGTTGAAACATCCTCAAGCATTTTTGCATTTGACCAAATTCACATTCTCCTTGAGATAGAAAGAGAGGATAGAAAAGGAAAAGATATATATTGCGTTTTTTCCTTTTAATAAATACTTATAATTATTAAATTATAAATTAAATAATTAAAATAATTAGCCAATTATTCAAGAAACATTGAGTGGCTACCTACTTTGTGCCAGACCCTGTGCTAAATACAAGGGATGAAGCTTTGAACCAGATCAAAAAACGTTTCTCCTCTGCTGGAGCTTTCATTCTAGCGCAGAGAGAAAGAGACAGATACGCTATAACAGAATAAACACGTAAGCATACAGGAAAATGGTCCATGACAGGATGATGATAAGTACTGTGAGGGAAACTAGACAAGGTCATATGCTAGAGATTTCTGCATGGCTGCTGTAGGATGGGTGGTCAAAGAAGTTTTCTCTGAGAAGCTGAGACCTGAACTATGAGAAGGAACTAGCCAGGTAAAGATCAGGTGGGTGCACAGTTAGGCAGAGGGACCAGCTCATGCAAAAGCCCTAAGATGAGAACATGTTTTTCAGTTTGAGATACTGTGATCCAGGAAGGGGGCTACCACTTTATCATCTCAATCACCTCAACAGCCCCGTAAAAGAGGATTCTAAACCCTACTTTAAAAACGAGGGCTTGAGGGTTGATTAAAGAGTCAGGATCTCACAAGACGTGCCAAAGGTGGACAAAGTGCTGTGATCTGATTCCACAGCTCATGGTCTTTCCACACGGAAGGCTGTATCTGGTGTTGAGTCTCTCCCCACAGTGAAGAGCTGCTGTCTTTCCCTCTGAGAGCAGACTTGGGTGTCCTTGGCAGCTTCACAGGGCTGTCGGTGTGGCCTCCTAAATGGTACTGCTTGTCTCTGTCACTCAGAATGGGAGGTGTTTCCAGTCCCTCAACCTTTCAGCTCCTCATTTTCTTCTGTGAAATGGAGGTAGTATTGCAAGGATTAAACAAAATAGTGCATGCAAAGGGATTAGAACAGTGTCTGTCACAGGCTAACTCTATATAAAATTTGGTTGATTTTATTATTTAAAAGGCCAGGGCGGGGAATTTCTGCAGATGATGTTGTTTGAACGGGCAGTTCTGGTGTTTATCAAAGTTGACACACTGAGTTTCTCCTGTGAAAGAAGCACATTGTCTTCTTACTTCCTCTGACGCTCCCATTTTGGCATTTTCATGTCTTAAGTGTACTTGCTCTGTCTCCTTCACCATCACTGCTTCTCCTTCATGCTTGGTCTCTTTGGGCTAAATGTTAAAAACATGGTCCCTGAAAAAAATTGAAAAATGATTTCTCCGAATTTTAGGTCCAGATGACTTCTGAACTTTAGAAAGGTAATAAGCTGTGTATGCTGCATATTACACACCTCCATGGCGGGGAGGGGGTCTGGGGCAGCACCCTATAACAAACAGATTGATTTTCAGTAGTAAAATATCTGAATATTTACCCTAAACAGGATAAATAAAGACCACATATAACGTCACATCAGTTCAGGTTGGATTTTGCTGCCAAATGAGTTATGGAAACACTTTTGGTATGCTGAGCTTCTTGGGCTTCAGAATTGCAGACTGTGCTCTTTAGAACTTCCCTTGAAAAGTCGGAGACCTCAATCCCGTCAAGACATTCGATTGGCCTCTTCACATCCTGGCCACTTCTGGGGGCAGAAGAGTGTAGTGGCTCAGCCTCCCCCCTCCAACCCCTCTACTAATGGTGAGCAACTTGGTAAATGACGTCTTGGCAGGCTGCCCCTGAAAACTGGCCAACTGCTGCACCAGCCTATTTCTTTTCCACTTGAAGCCAGAACGGTTGTCAGCCATCCAGGTTCCTCCTAACCGTGCATGTCAGCTGATTCTGAAGACCTCCCAGAGGATCTATTTTTAGCTAAAACTGGTTTTAATTTTCATATGTATACATTAAATTCCATGGAGGAACGGGGATTCCAAATGAGGAAACATTGATTCTGGGTAACATGAAAGAAATAATTAGTGCTTAAAAAAACATTTCAAAATATGAGTCAAAACCTCCAAGGAATATGGTTAGCACTGCATTTTTCAGTGGAAGGAAGTTCATCAAATTAAAAACAGAGTCAGAGTAAGTGGGGATAAATAATGCTAAGCAAGGGACTCAGCATCAAATTCTAGATACTGAAGAGGAGAAAGAGACAAAGGATAGGGAGGGCTGAAATCAGGGAGCACCTAGGCTTGTCAGATTCATGTGCATGGGGACATGTGGCCAGGTGGCCAAATCCCACTGTCCAAAGGGGCGTGGAGTGTTTGGGCCAGGCCCAGGCCCTTGTCTCTACTCAAAAGGGAGAGAGAAGCAATAGCTCCCAGGTAAAGGCATGGAGTCTTGTGCATGACAGCTTTCATTATACTCCCAGGGTTTTGTTCATTTGGGTGTAAGACCAAGGCAGTTCTGTAATAGAATGAGTAAGGCCCAAGCTAAAAGTGTACATGAAGGGTTTTTTTTTTTTTTTAATGTCATAAGTTGCCAGCTTTGCTTTTGGGATAATTCAATTCAAACTTTTTGTTCTCATCATGCACAGTTTTGATCAGGTATGTTTTAGTGATATGAATAGCCTATTTCTGTCCCTAAGGAGAGGTTGGATTGTTCTGTATTAGAAAGTACTTTGTCAACTACAATTACGATTTGGTGACTTACTTAGGGTTCTGACAAACGCTGACTAACTTAAGACTTTAAAGAAAGGTATTTAGTTAAAATAGAAGGAAATCGTGTAGTCACAAGTTCATTCAAAGACTTCGAATGGCAAGGCCCCGGAAAGGACAGAAACTAGAGATGCTCCAGGGTTTGAGCGGTGGGAAGTGACAGAGTTAGGACAGTGCTTTCCAAAGTTTTACAGTGAAGCACTACATCTGTTTCATTTTGTTTTTCTTTAAAGTATCACAGACTGATACTTTTGTAAAAAAAAAAAAAAAAGTCAAATATAATTTTCAAAAAGTTAAAAACATGACTCATATACAAATATAAAATGAACACATCAAAGATTTTATTCATCTCAGCATTTAAAAAGGAAACTAATAAAATCATAAGTATTGTTCAAAGAACATTTGAGGAGCTAGATATTTGTAAGCAATTTAATAATAAAGGAGTGTTAGAATAAGTTTGCCAGGTTACATATAAAACTGGTCAATGCCCTACAGGACAAAAAACTAACCTTCGGGGTTACTTTTTGTACTGAATATTACTTGCATTTCTACTAGACAGAAATCTATAAATTAACATGGAATTTTATTGAGTCCGCAACCTTCAATGTGTAGTAAGCAATAAGGTGAACACATTACATTTTCTGAGGTAAATAATCCTGAATGGATGTGTTACTGCCTGTATATGACATTGAAAGAATATGACACCCACATTTTCTCTTATTTTCAAGTTTTAAACATTTTTTATTAACACTATAATAAAAATTAATTATTTAAAAAATTTAAAAAAAACAAAGACATATAAAATATAAGCTTTTTAAAAGATAGATTTACTAGGTATAATATTATTCCATCACATTGTTTTCAATTTTTGTACTTATGTTGTCATGGGCCCTTTAACAATAGGTTGGGCACTGGTGTGTGGACCACATTTTTGGTCTCAGGATGCCTTTATAGGAGTAGCTCAGTCCCAAATACTTTCCAGTTCGGAGTGGTATTCAAACTCATGGTAGAGAAGCTGATTGACCTGGCATTGGGTCAAGAGCCCACTCTGTTGTCTGGGAGATAGGTCTAGTAATTGGAAGCTCATTTCTTTTTTTTTTTTTTTTTTGAGACAGTGTCTCGCTCTGTTGCCCTGGCTAGAGTGAGTGTCATGGCCTCAGCCTAGCTCACAGCAACCTCAAATTCCTGGGCTCAAGCGATCCTCTACCTCAGCCTCCGAGTAGCTGGGACTACAGGCATGCACCACCATGCCCGGCTAATTTTTTCTATATATTTTTAGTTGTACAGATAATTTCTTTCTATTTTTTTTAGTAGAGACGGAGTCTTGCCCTTGCTCAGGCTGATCTTGAACTCCTGAGCTCAAACAATCCGCCCGCCTCGGCCTCCCAGAGTGCTAGGATTATAGGCCTGAGCCACCACGCCCAGCCTGGAAGCTCATTTCTTAAACAAGCAAAAATCAGAGGCATCCGCACAGTTACTGAGTTCTGAGAGCTAGCCCAAGCAGGCCGGGGACCTGCACAGTGCTGAGTTCTGGCCATGGGGAAATGTGCCTGTAAGCCACGCTCAGCAATGTGTAGACTCCCGCATTTCAAACATGGGCCCAAACTGCTCATATATTGCATAATAAGCACAACTTCCCAAAATATCACTGGAAAACTAGTGTTAATAAAACATTTATTAGAACTCACTTCCATAGGGGAGAACACTATCTTAACAGAAGCTTAGCAGGTTTTCAGAAGGTGGACGTCAGACGGATATTCATAGGGTTTGCGTGGAAGGGATAGGCCAAGTAATTTAAGGTAGCAAATCGATTGGCATTGGATAAAGTTCATGACATACTGATTTAGGATTGTTAGACACAGCAAGATGAGGATAATGAAATAAGTCTGATAAGTAGGTTATTGTTTGATAAATGAGCTGTTTGTCTAGGTGAGCAGACTATTGTCCCAGATAAATTGATCTGCATGAATTCTCTGAAACAAGCAATGAAATTTTTATAGTCTTACCTTTCTTGGGCAAATATTTCTGTGGAAAAACAATTAAGTCAGGTTGACACAGTCTCAGTTCTTGTTCTTAAGAGCTGTAGAGCTATGCCATGTTGATGTGGGTGATCTCAGTTCTCAGTACATACTAGTTTATATTTGTTCTAAGCTAGAATTCCCCAAATTTCTGTCTGCGGAACACTGCTCTACAGAATGATAATAGGAATGTAATGTGAGGAACATGTTTTGAAGTTAAATAATTTTGGGAACTACTGGGTTTTTTTTTTTTTTTTAACTGTAGGTCCCCTTGGACCTTTATAATGTGGAAATATACAGTAAGTGTTCCAGAAGGCATGCAGACATACCCCAGAATCTAAGCCCTTCCCAGTCTAAAAAGAGCTTATTCTCCCTTAACAGCAGAGCTTCACACGCACCCACCCCTATCCATTTTTTTTTAAACTTCCAGTAGCCTGGCCATGCAAAAACAAGCCACCTGGGGGCTAAGGCAGACCGGAGCCTCTGGGACTCAACCTGTACCTTGGTTCTTGAGGAGAAGGGGAGGTAGAAATGTTTTTTTAAGTCTTTTTCTCATTCTGCTGAGCTAACAGGAAATAAGATGCAATGAAATGTTTGAAAATATGTATGTGTAGCTTTAAAATGTCCTTACGTAGCGTAATTGCCATGGAGTGAGGCTCAGAAGCCAGACTCTCGGAGTCCCAGGGAAACTTCACACTCTCTCCCTTTCCAGGGGCATCCCCCAATCTCTGTCACCCAGACTGAAAGAGTCTCAGGGTAGGTGGGAACCTCCCAGCCCTGATATCCTGAGTTACCTCTACCCAAGGCTTATAGTTAAATGTTTGCAAATTAGAAAGCCCTTTTCTTGCTCAGTAAGCCTTGGCTTTCAAGATTTGTGTTTTGCTAAAGTCTTTAGGCTGAATATTGAATCTTTCACTCTCTTTGCTCCTAATCCTCCCTGAAGCAGCAGATGCCTCTGGCAAAAGAGGGGAGAGGTCAACTAAGAAAAACTGAAGAGAAAGGCACAAAGATACATCTCAGAGAGATTGTCTCTGTTACTTGAGAACAAAGCCAGGCTTCCAAGAAGGAGGGAAGCCCCCTCTACAAACTTCCAGGAGTTGAGAGCAGGGAGATTTATTCCAGATCTCCTCCTGTGGGTTGGGGCCTCTGATAGCTTGCCTGTCTTGGTCAGAATTTCTCAGGGACTAGGAAGGTTTGAGTGGAGTCCAAGGCACGGATGCTGGCCAACGACAGGGAGTGGAGGAGACACAAGCAGTTGTTATGGAACTTACAAACCTCTAGGAGGTCACTGGTAAATTGAGCAGAAAAATCCAGATATTTTTATCTGTTACCACTCCAAAGCAAGTATGCCTTTCTTGAATATCTGATATTGAGATATTGAAAGTAGATCAGGTTCTATTATGCTGAGCATTTTAAAAGATAGCAGACAGGCTTGTCAATGTTACATGAGCCATCCAACATCTCTGAGCTACAAGGGCTTTCTGTTTTCTCAAGTCCCATTTGCTGATGCAGTCCCCACTACCCTGTAACATGACACCAACTGCATCCATGATATATGCTTAAGGTTTATTCCTCTTTCCCGCAGTCAACTTCCACCAGCTCCACAATACTCCAGTGGGAGAAGCAAGCCTTGCCTAGATCTTAGCAGGCTGCGCCCACAATTACAGACATCATAGCTCTGGTCCTCATAGCATTGGGGGCAGGCAAGTGCCCAGCTCTGGGGTGTAAATGCTTGGATTTGGATGCTAGCTCTAACCCTTGCTAGCTCTGCAACCTGGAGGCAGCTTCTTAGCTTCTCTGAGCTTCAGTTTCTTCTCAAAGAGATACTGAAGGTAAATCTGAGGCTGACACGCAGCCACTACGCAGTAAATGGTGGTTATTTATATCCATTAATGTCATTGATGATGGGCCTCCAAACTTCACTTTGAGCCCTGTGAGCAAATGATACATACTGATGATATATACACATTTTTCCAGCCTCTGATATCACCCTAGATGTTTTCCACTTTGCAATAAGAGATGCATGCTTCTCAAGTGCAGCATCCTCTTACTCCTCCTACCTGAATGAATTATTAACCCTGTAAACTGACTCTCAGCAAGGTACCTGTCTGGGGGGTCTGAAGGTTTTTAGTTTATTATTAAAATGTCTCTTGCTGCATTTGCATAGTACCAGGTTGGGTGGATTGCTTTATGTATTGATGGTACTAAAGTGGATGCTGAGCATTTGGCCCACAAAGGGCTTTCATCTGCTTCAGCCTGAGCATATACAAAAGGGATTTGAATAGGAGCATTTGCTCTGTTATTTTGGTGATGGATTTAGGGAAATGGAAAGTAGCAGATTGCTTTGTTTTTGGACCTTTGCCAGGTCCATCCTGGTTATGGAGAATACTTGCTTGGTTGATTGAAGGCGGCCAATTGCTACTCTAATAGCCTATATCCATGGCCAACCGTGCCTGATTAGCAAGTGCGCCATTCCCACTGCAGTGAAAAACATCTTATAAATAAATTCCTTTTCTATTATACATCAATATGATAAATTTTATAAGTTGATCAGCTCCTCATGACTAATATTGATATTAAGATCAACTCTACTTTTATGATATCAAGGTAAAAAACATCCTTCAGAAGATTTATATGCAACTCCTGGCCTTGAGTGAAGGAGTTCACATTCAGAACCTCAGTTTCAACATCTGTAAATCAGATTGAATGAAGCCCAACACCGGGGACTTTGAAAATCCAATGGATAAAGTCTGGGGAGAACATGTTTTAAAGCCTTTAGGTATTATGCTCTGCTGTCCAGTGCCTCTTCAGATTTCCCTCTGGGTTTATGTTGACCCTTTCAAATGGAATTAGTGGTTGCCCTGACTATTTCCAACATAAGTTGCCAGCGTTTTGTTGTTGTTCTTGTTCTTTATTCTTGTTTGATATGTTCGGAAAAGGGACATGGTCAAGGGTGATGGATGGCTGGGCTTATCCAAGGCTTGGTGCAAGTGTTTGGGTTTGTGGAGGCTTCAGTCTGCCCCCTGGGCCATCTTGCACAGGGCTCCAAGCTTCCATTGTGGAAGCCATGGTTTGAGATCTCCAGAAAGCCAACCTTGAGGTGGAGACTGGTATGGAAGAAGTTTACTAGGGAGTGTCTGGGGGATCAGCAGCTGTGGGAGAGAGAGAGAGAGGAAGCAGGATTGAGTAGAGGAGATGCTGGGCTCTGAAACAGTCTCACCAGAGGCTCAGCCAGTCTCCCAAGGAACTCTGAAGCCAGGATGGCCCTTCAAAGTGGTCCCCAGTTGGGGCCAGGGAGCCATGGCTTTGTAACTCCCAGGTGGTCTGTCGTTGGGTGTGGGCTATGGCAAGGAGACATGACCTGAGAGAAGAAGACTGTCTTTAGCCAGGGGAATTCATTGAGAACTGATGGCTGAAGGCTTTCCCCAGAACTGGGGAAACAAACCTTCAGTCCTGAAGAGACATATGACAGGTACTTTGCAGAATCAGGTAGAAATCAAAGCCATCTGGTGCCCATGGAGACAGCTTCCACAGTCACAGTTGTCCTTGGAGACAGACACCGCGTTCCTCGTGTTGTTACCTGGCATGGGGTGGTGAGGAGGACAAGGACCCTCTGACCGTCCCCGCTGTGGTACCGTAGCGGAACCCCTGGTCTATGGCCCCGGCAGCCCCGTCTCTTCCCAGCTTTTACCCCTTCTGAACCTGGAACCACCCTGGACCCACTACCGCCTTCCATGACAGTACTTACTGTGTTGTTTACTCTGTAATTTCATATAATTCCTATCTTCTAGGTATTCTGTCTTTCACATATCCTGCTGTTAACTTTAATGGGTGATTATTTATATATGTGTATCTACTTACGCATCTATGTTTGCGTTAATGTAGGCATGAGTGAGTCTTCGTCTCAGTCTAATTCATATCAGAGCTTCTTTTTAATAGCAGGGATTTTTAGAGAAATGGATTGTGATTCAATTCACACTTCTCTCTTTATGAGTTACTGCCATGGTATAAAGTAAGGTACACAAGTGTCACAAAGATATTAACATAATACTAAGTGCTAATCTTATGGCAAGGTTCCAACTGCCATATCAGGAATCCTCCCAGACAGGGTTCTTGTATCATCCCCCTTTGAGTGACATGGAAACCAGACACTGAGAGTCACTTACTTCCTAAATCACTGGGATTCAAATCCAGGCAGTCTGGTCCTAGTCACCACCTCTCCTGCCTCCGACCACCAGCTCTGCGGACCATGCATGTGCATGTCAGGAAAACCTGGCCCCGGTCAGAGGTCAGCGGAGCTAGCCAGCTGTGACCCATGGTCACCTCTGCAGGGTGGTGTTGGAGGACCAGAAGGTGTTCTCTCATTTCTTAACCACAGAGGAGAAAATACATGGAGGGACCAAGGGTGATGTGTATTTTCTTTTGTTTCCTTCCTTTGTTCCTTCCCTCTGTACCTCCCTCCCTTCCACTCTTACTTCTTTCCTTCCTTCCTTGTTTCTTGCCTCCCTCTCTCCCTCCTTTTTGAAAAAACAAACCAAAGAGGCATATAAAATCTGGTCGTTAATTTTTTAAAAATCCATACCTTTATTAAGATTTTTAGCAAGTCATTTTGTTTTCTATTCACTGTCTCTGATGTGGGTAATGCTCGCTCTCCATCATGGGATACTAGAAGGAAAAAGAATGTTTTTATTTTTTTTTAATGGAGCTGTTTAAATGAAAGAAGCATGTATAAGCCTACCCCTTTAACGTGAGGATTCAATAAATCCTAGAGTGTGCCTCTAACATGTAGAGGCCTAAAATGATCTGTCCTATGAGAGAGTTCACTAATTTCAATTATCTGGGTTTTATTATCACCATCTATGGATTGAAGAGACAGGATTTTATAGAATGTCATCACCTGAGGCTCTGACAATGGGGTTTCACACCATTAAACTCAGAGAGCATAAGCTGAGGGATAAGAAATGAGAGGACTTGAAATGCATGTCAGTGTCATCATGGAAAATATGACCTACTACGCAGCTCTAAGAAATGAAAGCAGGGAATGTCCTCTCCTGATCTGTGCTATTGTACGTGAAGTGCTTTCTGTATTGGTTATTAATTATTGTCATCATCATCACCATCGTATCACTGCAAGCATATTTAGTGGCAGGAGAAAGCAAGCAGCATGGTGTAGGCAAAATTCTCAAACTCGAGTGTACATCAGAATCACCTGGGGTCGGGGGAGCTTGTGCCAAATGCAGGTTGCCAGGCCCTTTGCCCAGGGGTTGGGAATGAGTGTGATGGGGATAGGACACAGGAATCTGCATTTTTAATCGAACACCCCAGCTGGTTCTGATGCAGGCAGTGTGAGGACTACACTGCAACAGCAAGCCCATGCTTTGTCACCTGCTAGTCTAGACAGTATGCATCTTTCTGTCACCTCTTAGGTGCGATGTTTAGTACAAATTTCAGTTCCTTATCTGCATGAGGGGTTCATAAATTCATTTGCTGCTCACAAAACTGCTGTGAGGATTAAATGAGAGCATACCTAGGATGGGGTGGCCTCTAATATTTTTTGTGGTGTCCATAGAGAGCAAAGAGGAGGCGTGTCCATGGCGTTGACCCTCTTGGTCATCCCTGCATGCCCCAGTCCTCACTCTGTGCCTAGGACAGCACTGGGGCTTAATGACCACGACAGAGTATTGAACAGATCGGTGTCTGGAGCCCAACTGCTTGGGTTCATGTCTTGGCTCCCAGATTTACTGTGTGATTGTGGACAAATTATTTAACCTCCTGGCACCCTGTTTCTTCATCTGTAAAATGGGTATAATTATAATGCCCACTTCATAGGGGTTTTTTGGGTGTATGAAATAAATTACTATAAGTAAAACTCTGAAAACCAATGGTGAAGCACCATACAGGTATTTGCTGAATGAATA
>CAUYSK010076757.1:0-10615 GCA_963575035.1 Avahi laniger
AAAAACTATGACAAAAGACTACAAATACCACAACCTTGAGCAAAGGCCATCACAAGTTGACACCAAATGAAATTTCTGCAAGGACATTTGCCTAGCAAATGGCTGTCCAACCTCAAACTGGTGTCACCTTTGTTATTGGTCTTTGTATCCAAAGATATGATTTTAAAACAATTGTGTGATCCTGCTCATTTTTTCTTTAAAAATCTTTGTCACTTTTTACCTCTCTGAATATGCACACAGTTACTCTGTCACACATGTGCCCATTGCAATGCTTATTTTCAAATAAATATCTTTTCTTTTAGAGATCCTGTCTCTGTGTGTCATTTAGGTTGACACTCCCACACATGCTCCCCCATTAGCACCGTTTCCCACGAGAGTGGTGCATTTGTTACAACTGATGATTCCACACTGACACATCATTATCACCAAAGTGAATAGTAGACATTAGCATTGACTTTTGCAGTTGTACATTCTATGGGTTTGGACAAATGTGTGATGACATATGTCTACCATTATAGAGTCACAGTAGTTTTAGTGTCCTAAAATGTTCTGTGGCTACATATCTCTCACTCCCCACAAATCCCTGGCCACTGATCCTTTTACTGTCTTCATGGTTGTGTCTTCTACAGAAGGTCAAACAGCTGGAATCATGCAAAATACAGCCTTTTCAGATTGGTGTCTTTCACTTAGTACTATGCACTTCAGTTTCACCCATGTCTTTTCATGGCTCGTTAAGCTTACATCTTTTAAATGCCGAATAATATGTCATACCTGGACCAGGCGTGATAGCTCACGCCTGTAATCCTAGCACTCTGGGAGGCCGAGGTGGGTGGATTGTTTGAGCTTAGGAGTTCGAGACTAGCCTGAGCAAGAGTGAGACCCCATCTCTACTAAAAAATAGAAAGACATTACTTGGACAGCCAAAAATATATAGAACAAATTAGCTGGGCATGGTGGCACATGCCTGTGGTCCTAGCTGCTTGGAAGCCTGAGGCAGAAGAATCTCTTTAGCACAGGAGTCTGAGGTTGCTGTGAGCTCGGCTGACGCCACAGCACTCTAGCCCAGGCAACAGACTGAGACTCTGTCTTGAAAAAAAAAAATATTTCATACTTGGAAGTACCAAAGTTTATCCATTTATCTACTGAAGGATGTTTTTGCTGCTTCCAAGTTTTGGAATTACGAACAAAATGCCATAAACATGTTTGTGCTGATTTTTGTGGAAATAAAGTCTTCAAATTCTCTGGGGAAATACCAAGTACCATGATTAATGGATCTTAATGGAATAGTATATTTAATTTTTCAGTCGGACAAACTATCTTCCAAACTATTTGTACCATTTTGCATACTCATCAGCATTTATGAGAGATCTTTTTTCTTCGTATCCTAGCCAGGATTCGATGTTGTCAGTGTTTTGGATTTTGGCCATTATAACAAGTTTGTACTGTTATCTTATTCTTAGTTCCATTTTACTGATGAAATATTATATGGAGCATCATTTCACATGCTGATTTGCCATTTGTATGTCTTTTCTGGTGAAGTGTCAGTTCAGATTTTTGGCCCTTTGTTATTTATATATTTTTAATTGGGTTATTGATACCCTATTGTTGAGTTTTAAGAGTTATTCATGTATTTCAGATAAGTCATTTAGCAGACATGTCTCTTGCAAATATTTCCTTGATGTCTGTGTCTTCTGTTTTCCTTTTTTCAAAGTGTCTTTCAAAGAGAAGAAATGTTTAATTTTAGTAAATTTTAGCTCATGAATTACTTCTTTTATGAATTGAAGGTTTGGTGTTGTATCTAAAAAGTCATTGCTAAACTCAAGATCATCTAGATTTTCTTCTATTATCTTCTAGGAATTCTATAGCTTTGCAGTTTACATTTAGGTCTGTGATTCAATTTGTGTGAACGTTTTTGAGATGTAGTGTTTACAGTTTATATTTTTGTATGTGCATGCCCACTTCTTCTAGTACCATTTTTTGAAAAGACTATGTTTTTGCTGCATTGTATTGCCTTTACTCCTTTGTAAATCTTTTGACTATATTTATGCAGTCCTACATCTGGGCTCTCTATTTTTTTCCTTTGGTTGATTTGTCTATTCTTTAACCAATATCACACTGTTTAATATAGATTTAAAGAAAGTCTTGAAGTAGTGTCTCAATGTTTTAATTTTGTTCTTCTAGAATACTATGTTAGCTATTCTGTGACTTTTGCCTCTTTGTATAAACTTTAGAGTCAGTTTCTCAATATCCAGAAAATAAATTGTTGGAATTTCTTTTTTCTTCTGCCAGTGCAGTCATAAAAGATCAGGTTTGTTATCTTTTAATGGAGGAAGGGGTCCACAAATGCAAAAGGCCCATGAAGGCCATAAGGCAGCCCTGTAGAGCTCCTGCATGGTGGACTCTGTAGGAGGTTTTGAAATGTAAATCCAAGTATGGTTCTGCTTGGATGAAGTCTTCCTTGAAAGTAGGCAAACATTGGTCACCCTTTTTACAGTTGATCCCAACATCTTTCAGAGAAGGCAGCAGTGGTTGCTTTATCTGGTTAGATTGCAGGCAGGGAGAGCCCCACCCTGGGATTTTGGAAGAGCTGCATTCAGATTGCATCTGTCACTGGCAGTGATGTAGCCCTGGATGTGTCACACCGAAGCTTGGTTACTGCCATGTAAGAAGGCAGTAGGAGTGCGGAATCTCTCTCCAGCTCTTTCACTGAATGGTTCTCAGATTCCTCAGTAGAATGGCTAAACCACAGTGGGATTTTCCTGATAGAGCTATGACCTTCCTAGAGTAGCTCTAAAATTCCCCATGATGCAACGGAAAAAGCATGGTGTAAGGCTCAGAGACTTATGTTCCAAAGGAGGATCAGCTTTTAGCTAAAGGTATAACCTTAGACAAAGCGTAGTAATTTCTGAAAGTCTCAGTTTCCTAATCTGTCAAACGTGAGGGTTAGACTGAATCAGTGATTCTGAAAGTGTGACCCCAAACCTGCAGCATCAGCATCCCCTGGAAACTTGTCAGAAATACAAATTCTCTGGCCTCCACCCAGTCCTACTGAATCAGAAACTCTGGGTGTGGGGAGTGGCAATCTGTGGTCTAACAAGGATGTTCTAATGTCACTAAAGCCTGAGAACCACTGGACTAGATGCTCCCTAAGGCCCTTCACAGCTCCATGATTATGATTCCAAATACGGTGCCGTTGTCCCTTCACAGTCATGATATTTACAGTATATTCATATGTTAGGAATAAACTGCATAGGTAAGCTTGCTAATTTCTGGGGGTTCAAATTCTTTTCTTCCTTAATATTTAGTATCTTCATTAAAGAATCTTGAGAAGTTGGGGCCAAGGTAATCCAGTGCTCAGATTTCTCTAAATGTCCTGTGTGTAGCGCTGGTTCTTCAAATCTGGGAGATCACTATCTAATCATGAAACATTTTTATCCATGCACGACAACCTTCTGACAGGTAACTCCCTTCATTCTCCCTAAAAGTTGCCTTTACAGTTAAATGAAAGGCAAAGACAAGACAAATAAACAAAAAAGCAATGGGAATTTCAGTGATGTGTAAGGATACAATTAATGGAAGCAGGGGAAAAATTGTCTTCTTCCTGGTAAAGCAACACAAAGGACTACACCTAGCCACGTGTAAAACAAATGCCTGGACCAGTGCACATTCAGCATCAGGGTGTGTATGTTTGTTTAATGATGTCTCCACTGTCTGTAGAATTAATATTTAATAGCATTTTTCAGCAAGATTCTATACAAGGGTTTGTTGTGCCTTATTTTAATGCTTGTTAGTGGTTGTGTCTTCCTGGGTTGTTCTTGTTTAATATTAGAATTACTCTTTATATTTGCAGCAATTTTTTTCTTTCTACTTTCAATTTTACATTCTTTGGCAGGGTGAGGGGAGACAAGGGCATAGGCAAGAGAATTAAAAAGACCATCAGTGTTTCCTCTATCTTCAGAGGCATAAGACAGTGGGAAAAAAACAAAGTTCTTTTTTTTTTATTTCAGCATAATATGGGGGTACAGATGTTTAGGTTACATGTGTTGCCCTTGCCCCCCCTCCCCCTCTCAAGTTTTTTGTTTGTTATTTTTAATAGTAGCATAGGACTTATCATATAGCATGCACTTACAAATGTTTATTGCTTCATTGCTTCAAGTATCACAGCTATCAATATTAGCCAAAGAATTAGGCTTGTAATAATCGGCAGATGGTCAAGTTACATATATCACGAAGATGTTGTTTATTTTGACTTTCTATTTCAAGTCATTTGTTCTAATTCTAAATGGAAAATTATACTGTGATGTTGAAGAAGGCACAATTAGCAAATTATATAGTCTAAGTCCCATTTCGACAGTTGGGAATGCATTGAGATTTTTGTCTTTTGTGGAATGTCATGAAGCGGAAATTACCCTGGACTAGAAGTCAACAATTCTGGGTCTGTAATAGACAAACTGGAGCAAATCATTTTAACTTTCTGGAGTTTAAGCAGGAGGTCATATGGACCAGTCTGAGAAGTTAGCAGAGGAGATGGGTAGAAGAAGAGAAGGCTGAGGTATGATAGGACCTGTGATTGTCTAGATAAGAGGGCAATGAGAGCGAAGGATCAGGAAAAACTTACAAGTTTCAGATGAGTAAACGGGTGGATGGTTGGGCTATTCACTGACAATGCCATGGCCAGAAACCTCATCAGACAATATACTTTGATTTGGGGCAGGAATTGGAAATACAAGAAAATATATATCTATTTCCACTCCCCTCAATAAAAACGCTTTGGGAGCAGAGAGAATGTCCCCTGCATCTTTCTATGTCCACCATGTAATACAGTGCATGGTACATCGTAGTTGCCCTTTTGCAATTTACAGAAAATTGCATAATTTTAGTATTTATTTATGTTGCACATACATAGATTGACTAGTCTAGTACAAATTGACTTTCAACTAGAAAACTGAAATTTGAACATTTGAGTCTCAGTTTTCAGGCGAATTCATTTATTTGTGGGTTTCTTTTTGGAGAGATTTAGTCATGTCTAAAACTCTTCTTGACCAATCCTTTAAATTGTGTATTCTTCCAAGTATTTATGGCTTTTAAACTCAAAAGTAAACATAAAAAGTTCAGAAAAGCAGAAATGTATGCACCTAAAGATCCTTCAATTTTATCTCACAGGTGAAGATCAAATCCTTTTGAAACGAGTGAAATAATATCAGTAGAGACCTTTGTGGATCCTCAGTGACCCTTCAGTTCCCTCAATTCTGATGCCATGACCTCTTCCGACTCTCTGGACCCCTTCACATTCTCAAAGATGTCACCCATAGGTTTCCAGGCAATGCTAACAAGACTGGTCTTTACCCTGCAGTTAGGTATCAGCTGTTGTCCTCACATTTTAAGTTATTATTACTATTTAACAAAACAATAGCCAAGGCTTGTGTAGCTCTCATTGGGGTACCTTCTCTGGAGATAATGCTCAGATTTCCTGGAAAACTAATTTATTTTCTTTACTTAACACAGATCACAGTTAAGTCTGTAAAAGATAGAAAAGGTCTAGGATGGTGTAGAAGAAATGTGGTGTTGGACTGATGAAAAGACACAACACAGGCCGTCTTGAGTAGATAAATGATCAGTATGTGCAACAACTTAGATGGAACCGGAGACCATTATTCTATGTGAAGTATTTAAAAAATGGAAAACAAAACACCACATGTTCTCACTAATAAGTGGGAGCTGAATTATGGGTACACATAGCCACAGAGAGATATATAGGATATTGGAAACCAAAACGGGGCTAGTCTGGGAGGGGGGATGCGGGATAAGGACTTAACTTTTGGGTACACTAAATGTTATTCTGGTGACAGGTACACTAAAAGCCCTGACTTAGGCACTGTACAAGCTATCCATGCAATAAGAACATCTGCACCTCCTTAGTATTATTTAATTTTTTTAAAAGAATCAAAACAACAAAACGGCAGCAGGGCCAGCATTCAGCACGCGGCTCCTGTCCTGTCCCCAGTCAGCCCCTAGGCAGGTTGAATTTACAAGATCAACATTCTTCCAAGCAGCTCTTTCTTTCTCTCAGATCCTTCTTATTTAAGGTGGTTTCATCCAGAGCAAAGGGAGTAAATTTGGAGCGAAGAGCCACGCAAAGCACATTTAAGAAGAAATTCTTTGTGGTTATATGAACAGGAATGTGCACACCCCACAGTTCCAAGGTGTCCCCAAATGGGACCTTCCTCATGTCTGCAGTGTTCTTCTATGTGCTCTTTTACTGCCATCTCTCTGTTCTTGGTGACAAAAGAAAAATATCCCTTTAGCAAATATATATAATAGATGCCAGGGGCAGAGTCCCCAAGGTTCGCAGAGTCTTCCTCTACTGGGCCATCCCCAGGGTAGCCTCAAGATGACAGCTTCTGGGGTTTTGAGTTTACAGCTCTTGGTATGTGCAACTAGGAGGACCCCCCCTCCCACTTAATGTGGAGGGGGCTGCATGGGAAAAGCTTCAAATACCTCCCCTTTCAATTTTGGCATTTGGCCTGGGTGACCTCAAATGCCCCACAGGCTTAGAGAGATGTCTGTTGGCTTTAGTTCTTCACCAGTTATTCACTGTGCTCCCAGGCCCTTATAAAATGGTTTCTACTCCCTGGAGATCCTTTGGAGCAGAGAGCAGCCTCTGGGTTTGTAGGACTAAGTGCTTGGGGTAGTGCAGAATGTGGCAAAGCATTGGACCACATCTCTCAGGTCCAGGCACAAGACTGGCCCTGTCAGAGCCTTGGGGTCCTCATTTGTGAGTGGGACCTAAGTCATTGTCCTGGGTGGGACGAGGAGGCCTTGGGAGTGAATTGGACACCCCAGTGGAGGCAAACAGGGAGAAGGGGAGGCTTCTGAGGTCCCTGCCAACCTCCTGGAGCCTGTAGGTCTCACTCACTTTCCCTGCAGTGTTCAGAGAGAAACACTACCTTGAGGACACCCAAACAAAAGTGTGCTTTGTTTACTCCACCCCCATCCTTGTGCTGCAGTGACCATGAGGGGATACCAGGGGCAGACAGTGTCTATTGTGCTCCACTGGAGCAGCTGGAGCTGGCAACATGGAGGCTCATTTGCTGTGTCCCCTCGCCTGGGACTCAACATGCACCTTTTATTACCAGCATTCCTCTCCACAATGTGAGCTGCTCAGAGGTAAGAAGGGGCCTAAGATCACCTCAGTTACTCACACAGCAACTGTTCCCCAAGTTGTCACCCTATGCAGGGGCCACATTAGGCCCGGGCGCAATGATGAAAGTAACCAACATGGTCCCTTCCCTGAAAGAGCTCATGGTCTGGAAAGGGAGATGGACAACTTCATGAAAGCAAACGCATGCGGGAGAGAATAGCAAGTGCTCTAGTGAAACAAAGCTGGTGCCAGGACAGAGAGCTGTGGCCATTAGGTGTGCAGGTGTGAAAAACTTTAACGAGCTGACATTTGTGCTGTGATCAGAACAACAAAAGGAGGCAGCCCTTCACAAATCTCGGAACAGTGTATGAAGAGGGAGCATCTGTTCCTGAGAGACTTGGTGGCATAAATGAATTTGGCCACAGAGGAGATGAGAAAGCATTCGGTGTGGCTGAAGGGAGCCTAAGAGGAGAGGAGGGAAGGGAAGGAGGAGGGCAGGGCCACACCCCAGGGCCTGGAAGACTTGACTATGTAATAACAGTTATTGCTGGTGACGACAATACTCAGACTTACAGCTTGTAACAACAAACATTATGATTATCTGAAAGTTTCTGTGTTTTAGGATCCTCACATGGCTCAGCTGGGTGTCTCTGCCTCAAGGCCTCTTGGGAAGCTGGGGCTGTGGTCTCAACTGAGGGTCGACTGGGAAGGATATTTCCCAGCTCACTCACCAGTAATCAGCAGGTTTCAATTTGGATTGAAGGTCTCAGTTGTTTTCTGTCTGTAGGTCAGGTCCTCCATTGGATCTTTGCTGCTGGGATCTCTTCATCGGGCAACTAATAATATCTGAGCTTCCCTGCAGTGAGGGATGGGGGAAGAGAAAGAGACAGAGAGAGAACGAAGAGGAGAAGGAGGAAGACAGAAGTCACAGACTTTTCCTTACTCAATCTTAGAAGTGACATCTCATGGCTTTTGCCATATCTTCTTAGTTGGAGGCCATTCACTAAGCCCAGTCTGACAAGAGGTAAGAATTACATAAGAACCTATAGACCAGAGAGGGGCAAGATGGTAGATGCAAAAAACTTCCAGCCAGAGTGTCTCTGCAAGAAAGACCGAGTTTAGAACAAAGTAAAAATGATAAACAGGCAGACAAACACAGATCAAATGTGGATCAGAAGGAAGGATGTCTGAAAATACAGGACACTCTACTGGAATAATTTACGGAGGAGAACTAGAAGGATTAAGGCCCCCAAGAGGCTTGGAGATCAGTGACAAGGGTAGGTGAAGAGGTTAAATTTCCCCTCCCTTGCATGTCGGACTACTGGTGGGCTCCTGAGTGGTTGAAGAGACCTGCTAACACCAGCCAAGAGACTGCCACCACCAGTGAGCCTTTTTAGGACGGCGCACCAGGCTCCTAGCTCCCTCGGGTGGAAAGGAGCAAGGCCTGCTCCAGACTGCAGGTCTCAGACAGCCCCAACCCCACATGCAGACCTCTTGGCTGAGTGGGGCGATTTCAGTTCCTCCTTGGCAGCCTTGACCAAAAACAAAGAACAGAACTTTTACCCCTGCTTATAGCATTTGTGGTGCTTGAGGGAAGGTCACCCAACCCAGCTCTGCCCAGACTCACTTCCCAACCTGTCCGCCCTGAGGTGGAGTATAAGGATACAGCTGGAAGTCTCAGGGCACCATCCATCACCTGAGGCACTAGAGTGTCTCTCCAGGGGAACAACAGCTGGTTACAGGACCCCAAAACAACACTGCAGCCTGCTCTTCCAAGCAAGTGCCACCTACTGACAGGGAGGTCATTCTGCACATCTTTTAAGTACATCTACTGACACATCATACAGGGTGTGGTTGAATTGCACCCACAAACACCACCTACTGGCTCAGAGACTAAACAGAACATGTCATTCTTCAAATGTAAATCTAAAGATAAGAAGCAACAGCTGATCCAGATGGGAAGCAATCAGCAAAAGAACTATGGAAGTATGAAGAATCAAAGGAAAGCACACCCCCGAAAGGAAACACCAGCTCTCTAGCAATGGACATCAACCAAATTCAGAACACTAAAATGACAGAAGAAGAATTTCGGGCATGGATTATAAGAAAACTTAATGAAATGCAAGAAAAAATGAATAACCAACATAAAGAACCCCCCCCACACAGACACACACACACAAATACAGAACTCGGAAGAAAAATTCACTGAATAAATTTGATTATTAAAGAAAAAAAGAAACCAAACTTTTGGAAGTGAAAAATTTATTCAATGAATTAAAAAAGAAAACAGTGGAAATTCTCAAGAACAGGATAGAACAGAAGAAAGAATCTCAGGGATTGAAGATAACAGCTTTCAATTGAAAAAGTCAGTCACAGAGATAAAGCAGAGAAATAAGATAAAAGAACAAAGCCTACAAGAAATGTGAGATTATGTGAATAGGCCTAACATGAGAATTATTGGTATCCCTGAGGGTGAAGAAAAAAATAAACAAAGGTTGGATAAGATATTTGAGGATGTAATAGAGGAAAATTCCCCAGGCCTTGCTAAAAATCTAGATATCCAGGTCAAGAAGTTCAAAGACTCCTCAGAGATTCATCAGAAACAGGAACACACCACCACTCACAGTCATTGGACTGACCAAAAGAACCACCAAATAGGCCCTCTGATGAGTTGTAGGGTGAAAGAAGCAGGTAACCTACAAAGGGAAACACATCAGAATAACATAAGACTTCTCAACTGAGACCTTACAAGCAAGAAGAGACCGGGGCCCCATTCTTACTCTCCTCAAACAGAATATTGCCAGCCTAGAATATTGCATCCCGCAAAACTAAGTTTTGTATATGAAGAAGAAATAAAGACTTTCTCAGACAAGCAAAGACTGAAGGAATTCATCAAGACAAGATCTACCCTCCAGTAAGTACTCAAAACAGTATTACACACGGATAAGCACAACAAACACTCATAAAAGTAAAATCATCTCAAAGTTAAAGGTCAAAAGCCGGATACCACAAAGGCTCAAGAGAGAAAACAAAGCAACAAAGTTCAACCAAACAGGATGAACAGAAATCTACCCCACTTATCAATTCTCTCAATAAATGTGAATGAATGGCTTGAACTTCCCAATAAAGAGACAGGCTGGCTTAATGCATAAATATACACAAGCCAAGTATCTGCTGTCTTCAGGAAACACATCTAACCCACAGGATGTATTCAGACTCAAGGTGAAGGGATGGAAAACAATATTTTAAGCAAACAGAAGCCAAAAGAAAGCTGATGTGGTGATTCTGATTTCAGAGAACTTAGTCTTCAAATCAACAAAAGTGATGAAAGACAAAGAAGGTCACTATATAATGGTGAAGGGTACAATTCAACAAGAAGACATAACAATTCTAAATATTTATGCATCAAAATCAGGTGCACCCAGACTCATAAAGCAAATCCTACTTGATCTAAAAAATGATAAGCAGCAACAC